>CM035169.1:68753340-68974697 GCA_020205615.1 Panax quinquefolius
TAATTTATCACATTTGATGCTTATAAAGAAAATTGAACAATATTGTTTTGTTGTGTCACCACAAGGATGATATTTTTCTTTTTGAATATATGGAGTGCTAGGTTGGACTTAACTTGGATAATTTTGATTCGGATGTGCCACCACTGATCAAAATAATCTAAGAGGCAAAAGAAAAGGAGTCAGATAGTTGATGTAATTGACAAAAGTTGTCTACCTATTTATTTATATATAGTTTGTTGTGTCACCACAAGGCTATATACATTTGAAATGGGATCCTTATTCTCACTAGCAAATCTTTAATTAGATTTTATTTAACTATATAAGTGAGGGTAATATAGTTTGAAGAAAATAGTGGGAGATACCAATTTAAAACAAGACCTAAATTATTTTGGTAATTAATAAAAGAATGTATGTTAAAATGTTGTTAATTACAAATTCATTTACGTAATTTTACAATGTCTAAAATTACTATCATCGCGAAACATATTAGATGCTAAATTAACTGCACCAATTAAAACTGATTGGTTAAGGAATTTGAGAATAGTTCTCATGGTTTAAAAAGTTATCTTATGTCCTTAATACGCCTATCCTCGCAATGGTTGCGCATAATGCCCCGAGGAAGAGATTGCTACTTTTAGAAAGTGGCAAGATGATGCAAATTGGCTCAACGCATCATGCTCAGATCCACGAAAGTAACGAGCTTCGCCACAAGATGAAACTATGGATGCTTCCTACTATATTCCCGCACATCAAGTAGTTGATGGTGAGGAAAGTAGGACCGATAGATATCGATATCTAAAGGAGCTCTTCCGATCTAGAATGGCCAATGGCACTATAGTATGCATAAAAAGTTCTTAACATAATCAATTTGATTGATCAATTAGACAACAATGGTTTTTTGTCATGGATGGAGAGTTGAGCCAAGATTTGATCTTGCACTCACTCCCTGACTCTTTCACAATTGTTGTGAATTTTTCATATGAACAAGCTAGATATCGCCTCTGCCGATTTGCTTAACATGTTGAAAAATGTTGAGAGTCACTTTCCAACCAAGAAAGATCAAGTCTTACCGGTAGGGGCCAAAGGATCTTCCAAAAGAAGAACGATTCAAAGAAGGTAAATAGAAAGGCATAAACAAAGGATAATAAGAACAAAATCGATACGGATAAAGAAAGGAGTTTGCTTCCACCGCAATAAGCCCGACACCGGAAAGAAATCGCGAGAAGCATCTTGCAGAGGCTAACCAAAGAAGCTTAGTGAAGTTTTGCCATAAATACGCTTTTTGTTCATGATTGAAATAAATTTTTCTTTAAGTCAAGGTTCTACTGGGTATTGGATACCGACTTTGTTATCATAAATATAGATTTATGAAGGACCAAACAGAAGTAGAAAGCTAAACAAATATAAGTAATCCTATGTATGGGAAATGTAGCAAAGGTTTATATTAGCCATAGAAACTTATAGTTTAAGAATGCCTACACGGCAAATCTATTAAGTCAATAAGTTGTTATCAGATTCCAGTTCTTGTTAAAAATATTATTTCCATTTTATTGTTGGACAATGAAATCTTTGGTATTATAATTAAGAACAATTGTTGTTTCTATTTATAATAATAATGTTTTGTATAGAATCGAATATTACTTAATAAATTTTGTATACTGACTTACATATGAAAATAATTTTGCAAATCGAACAAATTAGTATAAGAAAAGGAGATGATCATTCAAAGAGTTGAATGTGTGTATTTGTTGAAATACAAGTGTGAATTATTTGAAAGGTTCAAAGAATTTAAGTGAAACAAATTGGCAAAGTATTAAGATTCTTTGATTAGATCAAGGAATAAATACTTGTGCAATAAGTTTCTAGATCATCTCAAATGGTTTTTCATAATGGACACATCCCGATACGCAATAATTGATTGATGTATCCGAATGAAAATCGTACCTTGTTGGACATGGTGCGGTCCATAATGATTTTACCGACATTCCAAAGATCCTTCAGGATAATGTCCTAGAAATGGGTCAGATATCATTTAAAAGGTAACCTCAAAATCCTACCCCAAGACTCCATAAAAGTTATGGATGTGGAGGATTCCTAATCTTAAGTATGTTAAGATAAGGGGTTGTCCAACTTATGTGAAAAGGTTTCAAAGGATAAGTTTGGGACAAGATTTGACAAGTATCGATTTGTGGGACATCCTAAAGTAAGTTTAGGTATATGTTCTATAATCCTACTTAGCAAAAGGTGTTTATTATGAACACGCCTTCTAAGATAAAGGTGTTTATCATTAAAAGGGCTAGTGGGAGGATAATAGATCTTCAAGAGTTCAAGAACCACAAAACACTATAAGTCAAATAAGAGGAACTCAGAGATGTAATTCTATTGTACCACAAATCAATCGTAAATCGAATAGTACCAAAGATACCTAGAGGTATGGATTCATCATGGATGATGATGATGAGGTACACATCATAGAAGATGATGATCCAGAGTTACATACTACGATGAGGTAAGAGTTCTAGAGTGTGTACAAAAGGGAATGATGGGGAGCATCGTGAAATTTCTAGTATTATATGTTGATATACTACTGATAAGGAATGACATACCAATGCTACAATCAAGAAAGATAAAGTTGTTCAAACATTCCTCCATGAATGATTTGGGAAGAGTATCTTAATTGGGGATAAAATCTATATAGATAGATTTAAGAGGATGCTCGATTTTAACCCAAGGAACGATATTCATTTGATGCTAAAGTCGCTTAGCATGGCAAACTCCAAGAGATGTCTCATGTCGATGAGCTATGGAGTGTATCTCTTAATAGTCCCCACAGACTCCAAAAAGAGAGGTCGCATGAGTGACAATCATGTATGCAATGAAATATACGAGACCCGATGTCGATCACCATATATATCGAGAAGTTCACTATGAGTCGCTGAAAACATCTTAAAGTGCTTAACCCAAGACTAAGGATGTGATCATATTCATGGTGGGTCTAAATTAAAACTAGAGGGCTTAATGCACTCAAGTTTTTCGCATGCACTCAAGATGATGTAAAAATCCACTTTAAGGTAAAGCGTTATCTCGAATCAAGGGTGCAGTTGAATTGAAAGGTTCCAAACAAAGAAAGAGTTGCCGGGTTTAGTGATAAAGACAAAGTATATAGCTATAAATGAAGTCGCAAGTTGATTGTTTGGATTAAAAGTTCATTACGTAACTAGAATAGTTCCTAAGTCTCATCTTGGATCTAAACATGTGTCAGGGCACTTTCATTTGATTATTAGAATCATTGAAAGATGGGAAATCACTATGTAGATAGTGGACTCTCAAGAACAACATTACATATCCATTAACTAAAGCTTATCCAACAAATGCAGGATAATCGCCACTTAGAGAAGAAGAGTATAAGATACCATGACGATTTATCGGGTTTTAGTGCAAGTGGGAGATTGAAAGTAGTATGCACACAAGCCAATCATGTTTGATGATAAAGCATATACTTTGTAATAATCTTATTCATTTATTAATAAAAGTATTAATTTATTAAAGGCTTTTAATTATCTACATGATGTTGTTTTATAATATGTGATAAACCCATAGTTTTAAGCAATGCTTTTAGAATAATGATGATGATCATTCTAATGAGATCTAAATTCTTAGAAAGTTTAAAACTAAAATAGTTCCCAATCATCGATTACTAAATCGGGGATTAGTGAATCCTGATAGATCGGGTACATACATGCTTTTGCTTCATCGATGAGGATGATTGATCTCATGATCATTTGTGTGGAGACACTAAAGCAAGTATGTAGGTGCTTATTAGAGAATAAGTTCATCGAACGCGTGGCTCGCTAAGGAATACCTAATGGAGTTTTATTTCACTCGTCAATAGGAATTCTCAGTAGTGATAGTAGTACAAGTAATCCTTGGACTTGAGATCATCATAGATTCTTGTGTATGATGAGTTATACTTGACTTATTCCTTAAGACCCTTAGGGTATATCAAAGGGTATGCTTGGGTATAATAAGTTGTACATGGAGATAATGTATGATCAATAAAGAATCTACCACTTCTAATAAAAGAAGAGAAATGTCCTATGTGATTCGATAAATGACAACCCAAGAGTCCTTGGTTAAGGCGTAATGAAATTAGAAAGGAGTTTCTAATTTGCATTATTTGAGTCAGTGCATTTAAGGATCGAAATACATATAATTAAATAAAATAAGACTTCGACAAAGAATTCCATGCCTTATATTTAATCGGGACATCAGATGGTGGAAGGATTGAATTCAGACGCAAGAACTATTTACTCAAAGGTTCTTTTATGATTAATGTTGAAATCTATATTATCCGGAAAGTCGTTGATCGCTAGCAGGAGGCTTATCCCTATCAGAGAATAAA
Organism: Panax quinquefolius; assembly: GCA_020205615.1. NCBI lineage: Eukaryota > Viridiplantae > Streptophyta > Magnoliopsida > Apiales > Araliaceae > Panax > Panax quinquefolius. Next base: position 68,757,743 of record CM035169.1, read on the forward strand.
TATTATTTATTTAAATAAATTAATTGTTTAATTTATTTATTTAAATAAGATTAGAATTGTTCTAATTGATTTATTCACAACCGGCTTAATATGGAGAACCTAAAGGGTCACACCATAAAAGGAAGAATAATTATTTAAGAAGTTAATGGCATAATCGTAATAATATGTTAAGTATATTTAATTTAATCTATGGTGATAGAATAAATTAAATAGCTTAATATTTATTATTTAATATTTTAGAAATATTAAATATAAATTAATAAGAGGAGTCTTATTAATATTATTACAATTATTATTATTTTAATTTCTAAAAGAGTTTAGGAATTAATTTAATATAAGTATTTCATTTATTCCTAATAAGATTAGAAGGAAAATTAGTTAAAGGAGTTTAATTAATTATCCCTAATAAGATTAGGAGCTTAATTAATTAAAAGAATTTAATTAATTAAATAAAACCCAATTCCTTAATTGTTAAGGTGGGTTGCCCACATCTATAAATAAGAGGAGTCTTATTATGGGTGAGAGGGGGTTGTTGACTTTTACAACATACATTAATAATTCCAATTGTTGGAGAGTACGCCTTTTTCTATGTAGATAGAAAAACTAGGGTTCGAGCCAAATACCCATCTTCTTCAATTTTATTCTTCCTCGTGGATCACCTCAGAGGCCAAACATTTGGGTGGCTAACGCCGATCAAAGGAAGGAACCAAACCCCTGGATTCAAGTTGAACGCGAAAAGGATTTCGAGGTGAACTTGTACCGAGGAAGCTCGATCTTCAAGGGTATGATTTTTATTCTTTATCTTTTTCGCTTAATTAATAATTGTGCATAAAGGGTGATCCGCATATGGTTTGTAAATTTTTAAACTCGATTTTTACACGCTCGCATTATTTATGCAATTTGATTCATATGAATATTACAAACCTAACCTTCACCTAGTATAATTCATCCAGAACTAATCGAACATTATGCAATAATGTTATCTAATACGTATCATTCGATAATCAAAATATAAGACAATGGAATTTTGTACCAACTTAAAATATCAATCTTCAAGTTGAATCAATCCAACAATCATTTGACCGATAATAATCATCACTGGAATTAATATTTATAAAAACAACATATATTTGTCGTTTTTCATCCAATCGCTGCTAGGGCCCATTACAAAAGACTAATCCATTTAAAATATTAAGCATTTAATATTTCTTCCTATACATGAATAATATTCCACGACCAAACGAATATTCCCCGACGATAATGAATAATTTTATAACCATTGCTTATTCAAATTCCTTTATTTCATTTTCCATAACTATCCACATTAATCAAATCAACCTTACTATTTCAAAATAATAAATAGAGGAAAATAAATTTCATTTATTAATAATTTGGGGTCTTACAACCTCCCTCCTTATGAAATTTCATCCTCGAAATTCGACGACAATACACAGTGTTTCAAAAGATGAGAATACCTCGCTTTCATTTTCGCTTCCAACTCCCGTGTCATTAGCTCAATAGCATGGTTTCTCCACAAAACTTTAACTTGTGGTATAACCTCAGTACATAGGACATATTCTTTCCTATCCAAGATCTTGACAGTACCTCCTCAGTACGTTAAGTCTTCTGGCTATCTCTTCCGGTTCTAACTCAATGACGTGGTTCGGTCGTCCACATATTTACGTAACATCGATACGTGAAAAACGTTATGAAACACGCACTTCATATACTTGGCATGTAAAACGAGTTCTATAGGCCACAATTCCTATTCGATCGAGAATTTCAAATGGATTAATAAATCAAGGTTTGAGCTTTCTCACCTCACCGATTCTCGCTTTTGAAATAACAACTTTCGCACCCTTCTTCAAATTCATCATTAAATAAGTGTGTAGCTTGAATAACTTTAACTTTATCGATTAAAGTCGATTATACTCAGATATCATCACGTGGGTACCTAGAGTTTTCTTTAATCTCCATCTCTATTATTTGTAAATTATATAAATGAGTCTTTGACAATATCGTACTCGATTCTTCAGTATCGATCTTCTACTCAACACGTCACTACCACGTTCGCATTCGCTTTTCCAAGATGGCATAGATCGAACATGATCTTTGAATAAATGAGTCTCCTCTTGAGTTCTTCAAGCTCTCCCACATTCCTTGCTCCATTCGAATTTTGTATCTCTACGAGTCATCAAGTTAATGGAATAGCGATTCGAGAATATCCTTCAACGAATCTCCGATAATAACCAACTAAGCCTGAAAGCTACTAATTCCAAGGATACATCGATTTAGGTTGTTCTCAAGCGTGACTCATATCCCAACCTGGATAAGACGTTACAATGACACCTATCGGTTTTACTATTATCGCGAATATGGTGTCCCTACGGAGAGTCCGCTTCCGCTGTGCATTCCATAAAGGAAGTCACCGAGATAAAGGCTCGAAACCGTACCAAATTCTATAGTTGAATTTTTAACTCCTCAAGTTCAATAGAGCCATTCGATATGAGATTTTAGAAATGAGTTTTTGTACCGGGTTCAAAGTCGATACAAAATTTAATATCGCTCGGGAGTAAGACAAGAAATTCTTCAGAAATACGTCAGAAAATCAATAACAACAGAATATTATTCAAATCGACGTGTCTTTATTCAAATCCATAACATGGACTAAGAAAACTTGACATCCATAATAAACGAATGACTTTATGGCTTGATATGAAAATGTTTGATTTACAATGGTTTGATTGCTTGAATTGAATAATAAAGTTGGTTAGGAATATGAAAACTAACAACCCTTTTAAAGTAATCAATTTTGCATGATGAGTAGTTAACCAATCAACCCTAAAATCACATCAAAAGCAAGTATCTTTAAAGAAATAAGGTCAACATGTAATGTGATGGTGCCAACTTGAATCAAAGCAAGATTTATAAACAACGGATGTAATGAAAGTTTCTCCTAACTGAGTCTCCACAAATAAGTCAAAGTCTAATTTCTCCGTGAGTCAAGTTCAAACGTTGAGCACAAGCAAGAGAGATAAAAGAATGGGTAGAACCCAGATCTAGTAAGGTATAAACTTTGCAAGAATTTATAATTAACTAACCCATGATAACTTCATTTGGGTTCTCAGATTTTTGATTTGGCCACGACAAACGCTTCTTCCAGAATCGCTGACTTTGACTTTTTCTCGGGACATCCTTTCGAGTCACCATTCCCCTCACTGGATCGGGTTTCGATATCGCATAACTCTCGAGCGATATGTCCTTCTTTTTCCACAATTATAGCATACCTTAAACTGCTCAGGGCGGTTTTGGATGATATGTCCCTCTTTCCGCATTTGTAACATACGACCCGGTGGTCTTTCTCCTCCCTTAGAACTAGTCATCGTAGGGTGTCGACGCCTTCACATGGTCATTGTTGAATCTCCTCTTTAAAATCTCCTCCCGACTCGCTTCTTCTATTTTCATGGCCACGATTACCACCAGTAGTGGTTACCACCTTTGTCCGTATTCTTCTTTCTCCGTCGGTTATCGTTATTCGATGGATCGCTATCTTCAGATGATCCTCGTTATGGTCCCTCGGTTGAACGTATTTCGTTATCTCGCTTCTAATAATCGAGCCTCGCCACAACAACATCCTAATAGAGAGAAAATTTATGAGAAATGAGATATCGACGATGCGGGTTTCAAACCTCTCGTAAACATCCGCGCCATACGCTCCTCATTCTCCACCAAATGAGGTGCAAAACCGATAACTCCGCTGAACTTCGCCTCGCATCGGGACACCATCATGTTATTTCTGCTCCGTCTAATAAACTCCACTTCCTTCATATGATTAATACTTTCGTGGAAGTACTTGTCATTGAACAGTTTCAAACGTCTCCCAAGACACGCCGAAAGCAAATTGGATGGGTACGCTTCATGATTCCCACCAAGATCGCCTCGCCACTTTAACATAAAAGTGGCGAATGGAACCTTTCGTTTCTCCGCGCATCCCAAGACATCGAATATCTTGGTAATTTGTTTGACCCATGTTTCGCCTTTAATCGGATCCGGCTTTCCTTAAATTCGTGGTCCCAACTCTCGAACTGCTTGGTGTGACAACCCGTGAATTGCTATCATTTCCTCCTCGTATTTTGAACACGAAGTCTCCTCGTCTGATTTTGCATGAACCGCAAAAAGCTTCTAAACATCCCTCGCTCATCATCCTTTCAGTGGTGTTGTTCACAGGAGGAACATTGCCACCACTGCACGCTCTCCTCGTTGGTGAGTAAAAGCGTCTCCACGCCTCATTTCCATTGTTAATATTCTCAACGACATTCTCAAATATCATCATAAAACAAGGGTTAATTAAGGAAATCAATATATCACATAATATCCCTATATACTAACCAACTAACAAATAAGCTTAGGTAGGACACACTAGCTAAGGATTTACTCGCTCTCCCTCCTAGTTCTATTCCCCGATCTCCGCCAGTAGATCATATCCCTAAGCTCTGATACCAACTGTGACGCCCCCAAAATAGGTCCATTCCATCCAACCCATTTCGAGTCGCCAAATACATGGTACATAAATAACTACAACTTTATTATTACAACATATAAACTGTGAGTTTAAATACAGATATTGCCATCTAGACAATATCCACACGCAAATAAATCCTCATCATAATTATTGATACATTATTTTACAAAATGGTGAGGACTACTAAACAACTCTCTCTAGAACCTTCATTCCATACCCCGACTAGTACTCGCTACACATTCTCGCCTCCCGAAGAAAAATGGAACAAAAAGGAAAAGGGTGAGCTCAACTAGCCCAAGAAGAATATTATGACTAAGATAATATACAACAAATTATCGTTAGTCTTCAACAGGAAAAAAATCTAATGAATACAATAGACAACAAAGTTTTAAATCAATATTCGCAATGAAAAATAATAATTCATTAGAAGAGTTAAGTAGAGAATGCAAACTACTATCTTCTATATATGAATTTAAAAGTTCATCGTCGATATTTTATCCTCGTAACATCAATCAATATATATCCGAATCAAATATTCATCTTTGCACACACAAAGCCAAAGATATTCATCATTGGTCATGTTCATCTAAACACTGCTCATCTTTCTACTACGGGCCAAAGATATTAATCAAGAGGTCATGTTCATCTCAACACTTGTTCATCTTTGCACTACGGCCAAAGATATTCATCAAGAAATCATTCATCTTTGCACTACAGCCAAAGATATTCAAAGAATATCATCATTTAAGACCGAGGATGATGAAAAATATTTTAAAGAAAACGAATCCGGTGAAACAAAAGAACAAGGATTAAGGATTAAGGATTCAGACTTTGTTTTATCCATGTCCAAAAATACCTCAAAAATAATCATCATAGTGGTGTAAAATTCAAGAATGATCAAAACATGGATACAATCAAAGCTAGTATCCGTAATAGATATTTTGGACTTAAAAGAAGAAATTTTATTTTTTCTATGAATAGTGAATGTCGGTCAGATACGTGAATAAAGGTCAGATACGTGAATAGTAACTCCCGACACCAAAAGATAGAAATTTCACAAAAAAACATCTTCACGCTTCATGAATAGTACTCGTGAATAGTAACTCGTGAATAGTAAGAATCGTGAAATGAATAAGTAACTCAGTGAATAGTAACCTTATATGAAAAAGTTCCAAATTTGATAAAAAGTTCCAATCAATATTTCAAAGATAATGATATTGAAGAAATAATATCATTTTAGAAAAAATAACATCCTTACCTCGAAAAAGACAAGATTTAGTTGAAACACCTGGATATAGGCTATGACTTGAACTTGCAGACAGATAGCAATACTCAAAGTATACTCAAAATACTCACAAGAATACGCCGATAATATAGAGAGAAAACTTCATTTTCCGTGTGATTTTCAATTCTAACCTAAGCACCCTATTTATAGAAAATGCTTAGAACACCAAAGCGTAAAATTTAATATAATATTAATATATTTATATAAATTTTCTACGCCCATCTAGACAATCTGATCTCACCATTTACACATGTTAAAGATGCCCACAAACAACAAAAAAACGTTTTTGTTATTTTAAATATTTTAAACTTTCAAAAATCAATTATTTTTGAGCTTCTAACTTCAATAATTCATAATAAATAGCCCTTTATCAGAAAATTGAATCTCGCACCTTTTCATAGGAAATTCAATTCTCTACAACTTTGCAGTAAGAAAGGTTTTCCAAATTCCAAAATGTAAATTGATCGAAATCCATAAACAGTGATTTTATGTGTTTATAATCAAATTTCACCAATAATTGGGTCCACCAACACACAAAATATGTTTTAAACATTTATTGCAACAAAATACTCTTCCTCCTCATATACTCATATATCCCACATTCATTATAAAATATCACCATTAATATATTATTAAAATAATATATTTAAATGAATTATTTTATCGTAAAAAGATAAAATATTAATTTTCAACAATTGTCACATTAAAAATTTTCTCCATCTATATTCACATAAAATCAATATTTTTCTCATCATATAAATCAATAATTAATTATTCACAAATAATATTACGTAATCACAATATCGACAACCGTGCCATTTCCCAAGAAAGAGGGGCTTTCCAATAAGGATCTCTCCTCATCATGCCAAGTAATTAGGTGACCAAACCTCTCCTTAGATGTAACTTTCTAGACATTGCCAATAATGTTTTCTAATAATATTATTCAGATAATATGAATTATTGTTCGATAATGGAAAATACGTGTAATGACAATTTATCAAACAACAAAGAATATAAAATATCAACGCAAAGAATTATTGAATCAATAAAATAAAATATCGAACATTAATTATCGTAACAATTATTGAGTAGTGCCTTTCACGTAAGAATCAATAATTGGTGCAATACCGGTACTCATCTGCTCAACAACGCTGTAGATAGTGTGTTTTAACCAACCGTATTCCAACAAGATTAATTGTAGAATAACTACGCCAAGTTATTTATAAACAACTTATATTTGTCGTTTTCTTCATCCAATCGCTTTCGTTATGGGCCCATAAAGATCGGTCGGCCATTGCATTTAATATTCCCGACAAACGTATAAGAATATTCCCACGACCAAACAAATATTCCCGACAACAATGAATATTTTATAACCACTTGCTTATTCAAAAATATTTGCGTATTTTACCCATAACTATCCACATTAATCAAATCAACCCTTACTATTTCAAAATAATAAATAGAGGAAAATAAATTTCATTTATTAATAATTTGGGGTCTTATAGCAATGGTTGCGCATAATGCCTCCGAGGAAGAGATTGTTACTATTAAAAAGTGGCAAGATGATGCACAAATTGGCTCAATGAATCATGCTCGCATCCATGAGTAACGAGCTTCAATACAAGCATGAGAAACTATGGATGCTCTTAGTATATTCCTACACATCAAATAGTTGATGGTGAGGAAAGTAGGACTGATAGATATCAGATATCTAAGGAGCTCTTCCGATCTAGAATGACCGATGACACTACAGTAAAGATAAAAGTCCTTAACATAATCAATTTGATTGATCAATTAGGACAAAGGGTTTTGTCATGGATGGAGAGTTGAGTCAAGATTTGATCTTGCACTCACTCCCAGACTCCTTTCACAATTGTTGTGAATTTTTATATGAACAAGCTAGATATCAGCCTCGCTGATTTGCTTAACATGTTGAAAAATGTTGAGAGTCACTTTCCAACTAAGAAAGACCGAGTCTTATTGATAGGGGCCAAAGGATCTTCTGAAAAGAAGAACGATTCTAAGAAGGTAAATATAAAGGCAAAAATAAAGGATAATAAGAACAAAAGCATATAGCATAGCAAAGGAGTTTGCTTCCACTACAATAAGCCCGGACATCGGAAAGAAATCGCTAAAAGCATCTTCATCGAGGCTAACCAAAGAAGCTTAGTGAAGTTTCTATTATAAATACAAATTTGTTCATGATTTAAAATAAATTTTCATTAAGTCAAGGTTCTACTTGGGTATTGGATACCGACGCGTTGGTTATCAAAAAATATAGATTTATGAAGGGACCAAGCAGAAGTAGAAAGCTAATCAAATATAAGTAATCCTACGTGCGGAAATGTAGCAAAGGTTGCCACATTAGCCATAGAAACTTATAGTTTAGCAATGCCTACGGGCAAATCTATTAAGTCAATAAGTTGTTATCAGATTCAGTTCTTGTTAGAAACATTATTTCTATTTTATTGTTGGACAATGAAATCTTTGGTATTATAATTAAGAACAATTGTTGTTCTATTTATAATAATAATATTTTGTATAGAACAGGAATATTACTTAATTGATTTTGTATACTGACTTACGTGAAAATAATTTTGCAAATTGAACAAACTAGTACAAGAAAAGGAGATGACCATTCAAAGAGTTGAATGTATGTATTTTTTGAAATACATGTATGAATTATTTGAAAGGTTCAAAGAATTTAGAAGTGAAACAATTTGGCAAAGTATTAGGATTCTTTCGACGGATCAAGGAAGGAATATTTGTCCAATAAGTTTCTAGATCATCTCAAATGGTTTTCTCATAATGGACGCCTCCCCGATACACAATAATTGATTGATGTATTTGAAAGGAAAAATTGTACCTTGTTGGACATGGTACGGTCCATAATGATTTTACCGACATACCAGTATCCTTCTGGGGTAATGTCCTAGAAATGGCTGCATATCTACGAAAAGATAACCTCAAAATCCGGCCCCTAAACTCCATAAAAGTTATGGATATGGAGGATTCCTAATCTTAAGTATGTTAAGATAAGAGGTTGTCCAACTTATGTGAAAAAGGTTTCAAAGGATAAGCTTGGGACAAAATTTGACAAGTACAGATTTGTGGGACATCCAAAAGTAAGTTTAGGGCATATGTTCTATAATTCTACTTAGCAAAAGGTGTTTGTTATGAATACGCTTCAAAGATAAAGGTGTTTATCATTGAAGGGGCTAGTGGGAGGATAATTGATCTTGAAGAGTTCAACCACAAAACACTATAAGTCAAATAAGAGGAACCTGTAGAAAGACTTATTGTACCACAACCGAATCAGTAAACTGAATAAGTAAATCAAGATATTCGGGAGGTATGGATTAATCATGGATGATGATGATGATGTACGCATCATAGAAGATGATGATCCAGTTACATACGATGAGGTAAGAGTTGTAGATACTCAGAGAAATGAATTGAAGCAAGTTTCTCAAAATGGAACATTCATTTTGATGAAATAATCAAAAAGTTTGATTTTATCAAAAATAAGAATGAACCTAGTGTGTACAAAAGGGTTAGTGGGAGCGTCGTGACATTGCTAGTATTATATGTTGATATACTATGGATATGGAATGACATACTAATGCTACAATCAGTAAAGATAAAGTTGTCTAAACAATCCTCCATGAATGATTTGGGAAGAGTATCGTAATTGGGGATAAAAATCTATATAGATAGATTTAAGAGGATGCTAGGCTTAACCCAATGGACATATATTCATTTGATGCTAAAGTCGTTTAGCATGCCAAACTCAATGGGATGTCTCATGTTGATGAGCCCCGGAGTGTATCTCTATTAATAGTTCCCATAGACTCCTGAAAAGAGAGATCGCATGAGTGACAATCATGTATGCAATAAAATGTACGAGATCTGATGTTGATCACCATATCGGAGAAGTTCACCGTAAGATGCTGAAAAACATCTTAAAGTACTTAATTGGAACTAAGGATGTGATCATATTCACGGCGGGTCTAAATTAAAACTAGAGGGCTTAACAGACTCAAGTTTTTTTTGCATGCACTCAAGATGATGGTGAAATCCACTTTAAGGTAAAATGTTACTCGAATCTGGTGTATACGTTGCTTGCAAGTTACCTTGAATTGGAAAGGTTCCAAACAACAAAAGAGTTATTGGTTTATCGATAAAGACAAAGTATATAGCTATAAATGAAGTCGTAAGTTGATTGTTTGGATTAAAAGTTCATTACGTAACTAGGAATAGTTCCTAAGTCTCATCTTCGATCCAAACATATGTTGTGGCACTTTTATTTGATTATAAGAATCATTAAAAGATGGTAAATCACTATAGAGATAGTGAACTCTCAAGAACAACATTACATATCCATTTATCAAGCTTATCCAATGTTACAGGATAATCGTCACTTAGAGAAGAAGAGTATGAGATACCATGACGATCGACTTTTAGTGCAAGTGGGAGATTGAAAGTAGTATGCACACAAGCCAATCATGTTTGATGATAATGCATATACTTTGTAACAATCTTATTCATTTATTAATAAAAAGTATTAATTTATTAAAGGCTTTTAATTATCTACAAGATGCTGTTTTATAATATGTAATAAACCCATAGTTTTAAGCAATGCTTTTAGAATAATGATGATGATCATTCTAATGAGATCTAAATTCTTAGAAAGCTTAAAACTAAAATAGTTTCCAATCGTTGGATTACTAAATCGGGGATTAGTGAATCCGGATAGATTGGTACATACGCTGTTTTGCTCATTCGATGAGGATGATTGATCTCACGATCATTTGTGTGGAGACACCAAAGCAAGTATGTAGGTGCTTATTAGAGAATAAGTTCACCGAACGTGGCTCGCTAAGGAATACCTAATGGAGTTTTACTTACCGTCAATAGGAATTCTTGTAGTGATAGTAGTACAAGTGATCCTCGACTTAGAGATCATCATAGTATCTTGTGTATAATAAATTATACTTTGACTTATTCCTTAAGACCCTTGGAGTATATCAAAGGGTATGCTTGGGTATAATAAGTCATACATGGAGATAGTGTATGATCAATAAAGAATCTACCACATTTAGTAAAAAGAGAAATGTCCTATGTGATTCGATAAATGTCAACCCAAAGAGTCCTTGGTTATATGCGTAATGAAATTAGAAAGGAGTTTCTAATTTGCATTATTTGAGTTGTGCATTTAAGAGTCGAAATACATATAATTAAATAAAATAAGACTTGACAAGAATTCCATGTCTTATATTTAATTGGGACATTGTATGGTGGAAGGATTGAATTGTCACGGTAACTATTTACTCAAAGGTTCTTTTATGATTAATGTTGAAATCTATATTATCCGGAAAGTCGTTGATCGTTAGGGGAGGCTTATCCCTATTGTAGAATAAATATTATTTATTTAAATAAATTAATTGTTTAATTTATTTATTTAAATAAGATTAGAATTGCTCTAATTGATTTATTTACAACCCGGTTTAATATGGAGAACCTAAAGGGTCACACCATAAAAGGAAGAATAATTATTTAAGAAGTTAATGGCATAATCGTAATAATAAGTTAAGTATATTTAATTTAATCTATGGTGATAGAATAAATTAAATAGCTTAATATTTATTATTTAATATTTTGAAAATATTAAATATAAATTAATAAGAGGAGTCTTTTTATTATTATTACTATTATTATTATTTAATTCCTAAAGGAGTTTGAGAATTAATTAATAAAAGTACTCTCATTTATTCATAATAAGATTAGGAGGCTAGTTAATTAAAGTTTAATTAATTATCCCTAATAAGATTAGGGAGCTTAATTAATTAAAGTAATTTAATTAATTAAAATAAAACCCAATTCCTTAATTGTTAAGGAAGGATGCCCACATCTATAAATAAGAGGAGTCTTATTTTGGGTGTAGTGGTTGTTGACTTTTACAACATACATGATTCCAATTGTTGGGAGAGTACGTTCTTTTCTATGAGAGATATAAAAACTAAGGTTTTGCCAAATACCCATCTTCTTGAATCTTTCTTCTTCCTTGGTGGATCACCTCTAGAGGCCAAACACTTGGGTGGCTAACGTTGATCAAAGGAATGAACCAAACCAGGTGGATACAAGTTGAACGCGAAAAGGATTGGAGGTGAACTTGTACCTGAGGAAGCTTGAATCTTCAAGGGTATGATTCTTGTTCTTTCTTTTTCGTTTAATTAATTATTGTGCATAAAGGGTGATCCGGGTATATGGTTTGTAAAATTTTAAACTCTGATTTTTACACGTTTCTGCTTATTTTATGCAATTTGATTGCATCCATGAATATTACAAACCTAACAACATTAACATGAACAAATCGTAATTCTAAGATCTCTATTTATGATGGTCAAAGTACTGCTAACAACTGTTCTTCGTGTTCTTCAATTTTCTGGAAAACCCAAAAAACTCGGTCATGCTCGGTCAACTACTTTTGACCAATAATTCCGGTAATCCTATGAGTTGTTTGTCCGATTGAAGATCATAGATATGTAGCGTGTATACCAGAGTACCAATTTATAACAAAAACATAAATAATTAACAATCAGAAGATGATTAAACAGTGGCCAAAGTAGCGAGTTCAATCGTTTTTGAGCTTTCGGGCAACCCGTAAAACCAACTTCCGTGAACAAATAACCCACTTTGACCGACTATATCTTGGAATCTATGGTTCATCCGAACTCGCTTTTCTTTTCCAGATTAAAGACCTACTTACATGCTACGAATATCAATCGATTAACAGACCAAAACATAAACACACATGAATCAAAAGGCCCTGACATTCGGCTGTTAGACCATTTTTTTTCAAAATTCCCAGATTTCATAAAATGCTTAATTAAGGCATCTAGATGTTATAAAAACGTGTTCTACCACTCTAGCATACTTTCTAACATCCTAATACAATATTCTAAACATCTAAAAAACAAATCTAACATAAGATTAAAGAGAAATTTATGAACTAGGGTTTGCACATTTTCTTGAGAAATTTGTGATTCTAGCTTCTGATCTTGTTGCTGATAACACCTAGGCTTGATATGGTAGGTTTATAAGTGTATCTAGGCTTTGAGAATTCGTGGGTTTGCTCAGCCCTAAGGTTCCTATTTATAGAATTCTCCAACTTGGCTTTTTGGTCATTTTTCCACCTACTTGCCTCCATAAAGATCTGATCTGTGACTCTTCTGCTACTTGGGAGTTTGGAAGCATGTCATGTGATGTTTTGGAACTTGTAATGGTGACTCCCAACCTACTTGTGAGCTAGTTATTAAGTTAGTAGCTTAATTAGGTTTAAATCTTCACTAATCTTGATTAGGGTTTTGTTTTTAATGATTAGGAATGTTAAGTAATGTTAATTAGTACCTAATAGAAGTTTACTAACCATGATTAACTGTTAACATAAGCTAATTAGAGTTAGATTAGCTAATTAGGGTTTAATTAATAAATTAGGGTTAGGGTTTTGCTAATTAGGGTTAGGGTTTGTTATCCTAGGTTTACTAAACTAAATTTCTCACTAATCCTAACAAGCACGACAAAGCAACTTGTCAAAATAATTTTACCGAAAAGTTCAATTATGGAAAAAAATATTTAAGCACGAGGTGTCAAGCACGACGTTTTTCGAATAAAATTTTATTTGGTCAATTTTGTCAAACCAAGTATATAATAACACGTAACACATTCAGAACAGAGAAATTTTATTTATATAACGGGATTTATACATACGAGTCTTATTAGGGTTTTGGGTTTTTACATTCACCCCCTCTAATAATAATTTCGTCCTCGAAATTACTAAGACATGTTAAGTAAAAAGATGAGGATAATTCTAGCAAGATTTTATCTTCAAGCTCCCATGTAGCTTCTTCAACGTTCGATTTCTCCATATTACTTTAATCGATGCTATCACTTTATTACAGAGGACTTCCTCTTTACTATTGACGATCCGCATGTGTTCTTCTACATAAGAAAGATTTTCTTCGATTTGGATCTACTCATAATTTATAACGTGTTTATAATTAGGTTTGTATGTCGTAGAAATCGGACACATGAAACATATTATGAATATGGTTTAACTCGGTGGTAGTGCTATTTCATAAGCAACTTCACCAATTCTTCTCAAAATTTCAAAAGGTCCAATGAACTTCGGACTTAGTTTTCCCTTCTTGCCAAAATGTATCTTTCCCTTCCAAGGAGATACTTTCAAGAATACATGGCTTCCTACGATAAAATTTCGTTGTTGACGATGTGGATCAGCGTATTTTCTTTGTCGATCTTGAGATGCTTGTAATCGTTGACGTATGATTCTGATAGTTTCAGCGATTTGTTGAATTATTTCAGGTCCTAACATTTGTCTTTCCCCGACTTCATCCCAACACATAGGCGTTCTACATTTTCTTCCATATAAGGCTTCATAGGGTGGCATACCTATGCTAACATGATAACTATTGTTGTAGGCAAATTCGACTAAAGGTAACTAGTCTTCCCAACTTCCTTTGAAGTCTATGACACATGTTCTCAATATATCCTCTAATGTTTGTATGGTTCTCTCATTCTGTCCATCAGTTTGAGGATGATAAGCTGTACTTAGTCTTAATTGTGTTCCTAAATTTTTCTGAAGACTCTTCCAAAAATTTGAAGTAAAACATGGATCTCGGTCTGATATTATGGAAACAGGTACTCCATGCCTAGAGATAATTTCATGAATATATAATTTGGCAAGGTGATCCAGGTTATGAGTAATTTTAATAGGTAAAAAGTGAGCGGATTTAGTTAAACCGGTAACTTTTACCCAAATGGCGTTATGGCCTTTTGTGTAGTTGGAAGGCCCACTACAAAGTCCATGTTTATATGTTCCCACTTCCACTCGTGAATTGGTAAGGGTTGAAGTAAACCACTTGGCTTTTGATGTTCGCTTAACCCTTTGACACGTGAGACATTTACTTACCCATTCATTTATTTCCTTTTCATATTCGACCACCAATCTCCGGTGATGCGCCACTATATACTACAAAATCATAGTAAGGATATGGAGCCATGCTCACCTTCTTCAACTCTTGAAGCTTTCCTCACATTTATCTGTCAAGACGTATTTGTGACGCCCCCAAAATTAGGTATACATCACCAATCTTGGGTCGCCAGATACATGGTACAAAATTCAAATACAACTGTCGTGTACAATACGATAAAACATAAACTGTGAGTTTGAATATAATTATTGTCTACTAGAGATTATACAAACTCAAAAGGAGTCCTCATTACAATTATTATCACACTATTACACAAAATAGTGAGGACTACTAACGCTATCCTCTGGACCATCACTTCGTTCCCCGACTTGTCCCAGCTATATTCTCATTTCCTGAAGAGAACAATGAAAGAAAGGGTGAGCTCAACTAGCCCAGTAAGAAATATTATGACTAAGATAATGCAGAATAAATTATCATTAGACTCCAACAATGTTAAACTGATAAAATATAATAGCCATCAAGTTTAATCTGCTTTAATGAACAAATCCATTAAAAGAGTCAAGTAGAGAATAGAATCTACTATCTTTTATGATTTAAAAAGTTTTTCATCACTTTTATCATCGAGACTCAAATTTCAATAAATAATCCACATCATTAAATCATCCCCGCACTACATGTGCCAAGGATATTCTTTAGTATCACGACCATGAATTATCCATGCACTACGGGCCAAAGATAATCGTGTTTTCATCAACTATCCCCGATCATTCCATAAAATAATTCATATTTTCTCCTCGGGTCAAGAGAATCCATAGCCATAATCATACAAAAATCGTCCATCAATGCACTACTACGCCAATGATGACTTTTAATTTTCACATCATTTGTAGAAGATTACGGCCATGATTATACCGAATAATCCCTCGGTCATAATCATACCAAGTCCATCTATGCACCATGTGTCACGAGATGACTTTCAACATAACATAAACATGAGGATGATGATAATGATATAAGAATTCAATTAAACAAGTTCAAGAATTAATTTGTCCAGAACCAATAACGCCCAAATTGTCAACATGATACGCTTTGTAGAGTAAAATTCAAGAATGCTCGTAAGAATATTTCCATGAAAAGATATTGGATGAAGTGCAAATATCAAGGATATTCCACTAATTTCATGGAGTATAGAAGTCAAAATTTTAATCAATCGAGTATAATACCGAATGGAATAACAAAAGATATCACCATGCATGTGGTACTTCAGATGATTTGTTATTTCAATAGAATAATAATAACGAGAACCTGTGTGTCGTGAAATCACACAATCAGGATGTGATGTTCCAAATGTAATAATAAATGCGGAATAATAAATGATGGAACCAGTCCCACAGATAGCATGCATAAAATGATATTCCTACGTAATAATAAAGACATAATAATAGAAGAATGTCACCAAGTATAGGGTAGTCAGCAGATACAAAAGTTATTCCAATGTAACAATAAAGAAATGGAATAATGTAAGTTCTCTTCTTGAATACAAAAGAATAATATCCCTTACAAGTAAAATAATACTTGATATAAGAGTAGTGAAGTAGCGTAAAACTTTTCTTCTATCTCTATAGTCTCTCTCTATAGTTTCTCTCTAGAGTTCTATTGAATTCAGTAAGAAAATAATGAAGGAATGAGCTTCTATTTATAGGAAAATGGAATGCATAAGAACTAATCCATGAACGGTCAGATTGATTTACTTTAATCTGACGGTCCATATTTAAAGAAAAATCTTTTAAATAAAATATAATATATTCTATTTATATAAAATGATTTTTATTATACAAACACTATGTGGGCACTATGCAAAACACTATGCATAATAAAATATAATATATTATATTTATAGAATAACTTTAATAAAGTATTACATTTTATATAAAAAGATTTTACTATGCAAAAACACTATGCATAATAGAATATAATATATTCTATTTATAGAATAACTTTAATAAAGTATTTCATTTTTATATAAAAAGATGTTTCTATTTTATTACGTTAATAAAACAAAACTTCTAAATCAACAATAATTGAATCAAATAATGTGAGATACTTGCAAAGAACTATTGTAGAAATAATTGAACAAAACCGAGTGACTTTCACATAAATATCAATAATCAATACCGCAGTGCTACTATGCAACAACGCCAGACATCGATTTTTTACTACCAAGTAGTTCAACAAGATCAACAGTAAAACTTCCGCCGTTATTTTCAATAAAATATTTTTATCGTTTTCTCAATCCGATAATAATTTTGTTCAGGGGTCCACTAATGATTGTGCCGTCGCATCTAATATTTCCCCGCTTAAAACGAATATTCCCGACCAATCGAATATAATATGACAACTTGCATACTTTGCAAAATTTATAAATATTACCCACAACTATAACATTATCTCAAATTCACACCATAATATAAAAAAATTATTTCGAGAAAATTAATTTTTATTCATAAAACTGGGTTTCACAATCTCCCTCCTTATGGAAATTTCCCTCAAAATTTATGTACGCACTCGGTATGTAATGTGAGGATACCTTGACTTCATTTCAGATTCTAACTCTCGAGGTATAACCTCGAGTGTTGGATACGATTCTTCTTATCCAAGATTTTAACACGAGATCTCATACGTTAAATCATCCGCTATCTCGTCCGATTCTAAATTAATAATGTGGTTCGGGTCATCCACATATTTACGTAACATTGATACGTTAAAAAAAATGTTATGAGCACGCGACATACTACTGGAGGTAAAACGAGTCTATAAGCCACGCTCCTACCAATCGAGGATTTCAAATGGGCCAATTAAATCGAGGGTTGAGATTTCTCTCTTCAAACTTCTCGCTTCTAGAATAACGCCTCTCGAACCTTCTTCTTCACATTCATCGATTCGGGTATGTAGCTGAGCGTCTTTAACTTTATCGATTAAAGTCGATTTTACTCAGATATTCGTTATCTTCACGTGGGTCCCTAGAGTCTTTAACTCTATCTTCATCATTCGCAAGTTATACTTAAATGAGTCTTTGTGTTAACAACATCGCACTTGTAAACGATACGATCTTCTACTCAACACGCCACCTACCACGCTCGCTTCTTCCACGATGATATTGAATAATACGATCGTAATCTTCAACAAACTCGAGTCAACGCTTTTCGCGATGTTACGCTCGCTTTTAGTTGAAGAAATATTTTGAGGGTTTAAGAAATGGGTTTTGTATCGGTGTCAATATAAAATTTGATTTCACGCCTGGGGTAGGCTAAGAAGTCTTCAAGAATACGTTAAGAGATTTATTAATGATAAAATATCATTCAAAATCATACTCTCATCCAAGACTTGGATAAGACGTCACATCGATACCAACTCGTGACTTCTATCCCTTAACCTAGATAGCACCTCACAATGATACCTATCAACTTGTCATCGTCATTCAAGACACGCCGCCACGTAAAGTCGGCGGCTTTGCATTCCACACAAGGAAGTCATCAACAAAAGGATCGGGGCTCTTTACTTATGGCTTCGATATGACAATGATTGAATTTAGTGGTTTGGTTGCTTGAATTCGCATAATAGGTTGGTTAGAATATGAAAGCTAACAACCTTATTTAAAAATATGATGAGTAGTTAACCAATCGCTAAAAAAACCACATCAAAGGCAAGTATTTTCAAAGAGATAAGATCGACGAGGTAGTAACGTGAAAGTGTCGATTTGAATCAAACAAGATTTATAAAAAGTGGAGGTAACGAAGGTTTCTCCCAATGGAGTTTCAATAGATAAATCAAAGTTTAACTTCTCCGAGTTAAGTACAAACATTGAACACAACTAGGTGAAATAAAAGAGTGAGTAGAACCCAGATTTAACACTTCAGATAGACTTTCGTAAGAGCTTATGATTAACTTACCCGTGATAATTTTATTCAGTTCCTCATCACGAGAAAAAAACGCTCTCTTAAACTACGAGCTTTGGCTTGTCGGGACATCCTTTGGCATCACTATCCCGGTTGGACTTGACTTCACCATATGACAAAATCGAGCTAGGTGACCTCTCTTTTCGCAATTAAAACACGCTTTGGATTGTTACAGCATGCAGTTTGGACGACGATGTGTCCCTCTTGTCCGCATTTGAAACATACAACCGATGGGCGTTCTTCTTCCTTTGAAACGAAAGTGATGGTGCCGACGCCTTCACGTCATTGTTGAACCTTCTTCTCTTAAATGTCCATTCTTATTATCTTGGCCATGATTACCATTCAAATGGTTACCATTCTTGGCATGATAATATCCCCACGATGGTTATCGTTGTTCGATGACCGCTGCCATTTGGTATGATTATTATCGTGTTGTGTGGTCGTTGGCTTTTTTGGTTGTTCGACTCATTATCGCACTCCAATAATCGAGCCCTATTCACAACATCTGAATATAAACAAAGTTTGTGAGAAATGAGGTATCGACGATATCGGGTTTCAAACCTCGCTTAAAAACATTCGCGCCATTCGCTCCTCATTATCGACCAAATGGGATGCAAACCAGATAACTCCGCAAACTTAGCCTCGCATCGCGACACCTGGCCATATTGTTTTGCTCAAACTTAATGAATTCTACCTCCTTCATGTGACGAATACTTTCGTGAAAGTACTTGTCGTTGAATAATTCTTCGAACTTCTCCCAAGACATCTTGAAAGGCCAGTCAACATTTTACTGATTCCCACCAATGATCTCCTTCTTCACGCAACATAAAGGTGGCGAATGGAACCTTTTACTCCTCTGAGCATTCCAAGACATCAAATATCTTGGTAATCTGCTTTATCCATGTCTCCGCCTTAAGTGGTTCTGGCTTTCCAAAAAACTCCGATGGTCCCAGCTCCTTGAACTGCTTAGCGGTGACCAACCATGGGTTACCATTGTTTCTACCTGCATTATGGATAGGAGCTTCCTTCGCCCGTTGTTGCATGAATTTCTCCTTAAACTGCTTAGCGGTGACCGTCCGAGAGTTATCAGTATTTCTACCTGCATTTTGGACATGAGCTGCCTTTGCCTGTTGTTGCATGAATTGCATAAAGTCTCTGACCATCCCATCATTCACCATTTCATCGGTGTTATTGTTTTCATGAGGAGTATTGTCCTCTCGTTGCACATTATCCCCGATTATTGATCCGTGGAGACTCAACGGCCTCGTGTGCTCCATTGATAATCTCAACATTCTCTTGATGCCATTTTCAAACACCGCCACAAAACAAGGGTTAATTAACATATCACATATTATCCCTATACTTTGAACCCACCAATTAAATACCAAACAAACTTAGGTAGGTCATACTAGCTGAAGGAATTCCCCTCTCTCCTCCTAGTTCTTATCTCACATCTTAGCCAGGATCATATCCTCAAGCTTTGATACCAACCGTGACGCCCCCAAAATTAGGTATACATCACCCATCTTTGGGTCGCCAGATACATGGTACGTAATTCAAATACAACTTACTAATACAACTGTCGTGGTATAATACTTACAAAACATAAACCGTGAGTTTGAATACAATTATTATCTACTAGAGATTATACAAACTCAAAAGGAGTCCTCTCATTAATTATTATCACACTATTTCACAAAATAGTGAGGACTACTAATGCTATCCTCTCGGACCATCACTCCGCTCCCCGACTCGCCCCAAATTTATATTCTCATTTCTCAAGAGAACAAAGGAAAGAAAAGGGTGAGCTCAACTAGCCCAAAGAAGAAATATTATGACTAAGATAATGCGTAATAAATTATCATTAGCCTCCAACAATGTTAAATTGATAAAAAATACAATAGACATCAAGTTTAATCATCAATGAACAAGCAATCCATTAAAAGAGTCAAGTAGAGAATAGAATCTACTATCTTTTATGATTTAAAAAGTTTTTCATCACTTTTATCGCCGAGACTCAAATTTCAATAAATAATCCACATCATTAAATCATCCCCGCACTATGTGCCAAGGATATTCTTTAAGATCACGACCACTTAATTATCCATGCACTACGGGCCAAAGATAATCGTGTTTTCATCAATGGTCCCGATCATGCCATAAAATAATTTATCTTTGCTCCTCGTCAAGAGAATCCATAGCCATAATCATACCAAAACTCGTCCATCAATGCACTACACGCCAATGAGGACTTTTAATTTTCACATCATTTGTAACATTACTACCATGATTATACCTCAATAATCCACGGTCATAATCATACCAAGTCCATCTATGCACTACAGTGCCACAGATGACTTTCACTATCAACATAACATAAACATGAGGATGATGAAAATGATATAAGAATTCAATTAAACAAGTTCAAGAATTAATTTGTCCAGAACCAATAACGCCCAAATTGTCAACATGATACTGCTTTGTAGAGTAGAATTCAAGAATGCTCAGAAGAATATTTCCACGAAAAGATACTGGATGAAGCGCAAATATCAAGGATATTCCACTAATTTCATGGAGTATTGAAGTCAAAATTTTAATCAACTGAGTATATTACCGAATGGAATAACAAAAGATATCACCATGCATGCAGTACTTTCGTGACAGACGGTTATTTCAACAGAATAATAATAACGGAACTGTGTCGTGAAATTCACAATCAAGCAGGATGTTCCAATGTAATAATAAATGCGAATAATAAATGATGGAACCAGTCCTCACAGATAGATACATGATATATGATATTTAAAGCATGAATAATAATAAAGCGAAATAATAAAAATGGAACCGTGTCCCCAGATAGCATGCATGTGATATTCGGCGTAATAATAAAGATGTAATAATAGAAGAATGTCACCAAGTATAGGTAGACAGCCAGTGTATAAAAGTTATTCCAATAGTAACAATAAAGAAATGGAATAATGTAAGTTCTCTTCTTGAATACAAAAGAATAATATCCCTTACCGTAAAATAATACTTGATATAAGAGTAGTGAAGTAGTAGTAAAACTTTTCTTCTCTCTCTATAGCCTCTCTCTATAGTTTTCTCTCTAGAGTTCAAAGTTGAATTCGTAAGAAAATAATGAAGGAATGAGCTTCTATTTATAGGAAAATGGAATGCATAGTAACTAATCCATGAACTATCTGCATTTATTTACTTTTACTGACATTGTCTATATTTAAAGAAAAATCTTTTAAATAAAATATAATATATTCTATTTATATAAAATGATTTTTATTATGCAAACACTATGCTAGCACTATGCAAACACTATGCATAATAAAATATAATATATTCTATTTATAGAATAACTTTAATAAAGTATTCATTTTATATAAAAGATTTTACTATGCAAAACACTATGCATAATAGAATATAATATATTCTATTTATAGAATAACTTTAATAAAGTATTATGTTTTATATAAAAGATGTTTCTATTTTATTATTACGGAATAAAACAAAACTTCTAAATCAACAATAATTGAATCAAATAATGTGAGATACTAAAGCAACTATGTAGCAATAATTGAACAAAACCGAGTGACTTCTCACATAAATATCAATAATCAATACCTGTGTGCTACTACGCAACAACGCCAGACATCGTACTTTTACTACCGAGTAGTTCAACAAAGATCAACCAGAAACTTCCGCCGTTATTTTTAATAAAATATTTTTGTCATTTTCTCAATCCGACAATAATTTCGTCTTGGGGGTCCACTAATGATCAGGCTTGCCGCATTTAATATTTCTTATTTAAAATGAATATTCCCCACCAATCGAATAATATAATATGACAACTTGCATACTTTGCAAAATTTATAAATATTACCCACAACTATAACATTATCTCAAATTCACACCATAATTTAAAAAAATTATTTCGAGAAAATTAATTCTTTATTCATAAAACTGGGGTTTCACAAGATTTCACCGTCTTTTGAGTTAAATTGGTTAATGGGGTTGCTATTTTGAAAAATCTTTTATAAACCGCTTTCAGAATAACCCGCTAAACCGAGAAAACTTTGTAGATTATTGGAGTTGTTGGTTGTTCCCGATTCACAACCGATTTCGATCTTAGTTGGATCTACAGATATTCCATCTTTGTCAATTACATGACCTAAAAATTGAACTCTCTTCAACCAGAATTCACACTTGGAAAACTTTGCATAAAGTTGTTCCTTTCGTAATATCTCCAATATGACTCTCAAGTGTTCAGTATGCTCTTCCCGTGTTCTCGAGTATACCAATATATCGTCGATAAACACTACAACAAATTTGTCCAAGCATGGTTTAAACACTCGATTCATTAAATCCATAAATGCTGCCGGTGCATTTGTTAATCCAAAAGACATTACAAGAAATTCATAATGTCCATAGCGTGTCCTAAACGCTGTTTTCGGCACATCTTCCTTTCTTACCTTTAATTGATGATAACCTATTCTAAGGTCAATTTTTAAAAAATGTTAGGCCCCCTTCAATTGGTCAAACAAATCATCAATCCTTGGCAAAGGATATTCATTCTTAATAGTTAGCTTATTTAGCTCCCTTTAATCTATACATAGTCTCATAGTTCCATCCTTCTTCTTTACAAATAACACTGATGCGCCCCAAGCTGAAACATTAGGTTGTATGTACTTTTTATCTAAGAGTTCCTATAATTGAATAAGTAACTCTTTCAGTTCTATAGGTGCCATTCTGTACGGTGCCTTAGAAACGGGTGTCATTCCTGGTCCAAGATCAATGATAAACTCAATCTCCCTATCTGGAGGCAAACCGGGTAAATCATCTGGAAATACATCAGGAAATTCCTTAACTATAGGTAATTGATCTAGTTTTACTCCTTCCTGACGAGTATCAACTATATAGGCCAAATATCCTAAACAACCCTTTTTAAGTAATCTTTCTGCCTGAACTATAGTCAAACATCGAGATTGTTCAGGTGAACAACTACCATTGAACACTACTTTTGACTTCAAAGTAGTCAAAAGGTTAATACATTTTTGATGACAATCAATCATCGCATTATGATTAACTAACCAATCCATTCCTAGAATTACATCAAATTCTCCCAACTGAATTGGTATCAAATCTACCTTAAAATTATGTCCTTTTATTACCACGCTACATTTTCTATATATGGTCTTAACAGGAATTCTTTCATTATTAGGAATTTATACACAAAATGGTTTGTCTAAATTTTCACAAGGCATATTCAAGTTTGTAGAGAAATTTCTAGACACAAATGAACAAGTAGCACCAGAATCGAATAACACATATGCATTTAAAGTGTTGATAGGATGATACTATCACTACATCCTCGTGAAGCAACAACATCCCTCACCGACATATTAAATGTTCTCATGGTAGGTCGATTACGAACCCCAACCGCAGCCTCTTCGTCGATTGATTATTCTCTCGGTATTCTAACCCTTTTTCTCCTTGGTTTGTGGGATAGTTCTTAGAAAAATGATCCATTGAACCACAATTAAAAGCATTTATTTTTCTTTAGAAGAGGGCGATTTGTAGAAAGATAATGTCCTGTTGTCCACAATTAAAGCATTTGTTAAGAAGACACTCTCCTCTATGTTTCTTACTACACTTAGGACAAGGTTTTATATTATTATTACTAAAATTGTTATTAGTATTTCCTATCTTTTTCCCTGAATTGTTAGAAAAAGAATTATTCCATTTACGCTTGTTATTAAACCCACCAGGCGGGTTCTGTCTTATTTTTCCTCTTCTCATTCGAATCTTTTTTGTCCGATGAAACTTAGCAAGATTTTCATTTTCACTTTTAATTATAGTGGCCTTCTCTAGTATTTCGAGAGAAAGTTTTGATTTGAAGCAATCGATAATTTACTCTCGAATCGAGGTTTTAAACCTTTTGGTACCTATACGAAGTCTTTCTAAGTTCAATGGTTACTTGATGAGGAGCAAACCGGATAGTTCATTAAACTTAGTCAGATCATTGGGTTACAAGAAGATCTCCTTGTTTTAAGTCCGTAAATTTTATTTCCATTCGGTCTTTCAAGGATTGGGAAAAATAGTTTTCAAAGAACAACTCTTTAAATCTATCCCAAGGAACAATTTCGATTTCTACTCGACCTTTGGTTGATTCCCACCAATAATTAGTTTCACCTTTCAAGAAGAAAGTTGTAAAAGTTGTCTTACGGTTATTACTAACATTGGTTACTAGGAAGAATTTTTCTATCTCGTAAATTCAAATCAGTACATCTCTGAGGTTCTAATGTACCTTTAAATTGTGTGGTCCAACTAATTTAAAGTCTTTAAAGGATGTATTTTGGTTTATACAGTGTCATTTATTACTCCTAACATCATATCTACTAACTGTTGAGTTGGATTATCCTCATTATTCATTTCTCTTTGGGGTCTTCTGGTTGGTGGCATGATTCTATAAGACAACAACAAAGATTCACGTAAGATTCTTAAATAACCACAACATATTATTTATTTATAACTCATAGTCTTACAACAACTTTAAACATACTAGTATATTACACAGTACTTATCACAATACAAACTTTGAATGCTTCTTTATTGTACTAATATAAAACATCCAACCTCATATGCTACTTTCTAGAATTCATTGATATCATCAAAGGAATCTTGGATCATGTGACAAACCACAGATCGATCGATAAGATAAGCAATTTTTTTTGCCTCTACTGGATATCGAGTTACACGACGCTACAAATCAGTAAAAGTATCTCGAACTCCCAGAGATGTTTTAAGAGACCTTGACTGAATTTCCCTCCTGCTCCTATGTGCATGGTGCAGTTGTACTTTCAGTTGATGACTATGACTCCTTTCATCCATTAGCATACACTCAGCTAAATCTGCCCTAAACTTCATCTTATTGTTCTCACATTCTGTTGTCTGCAGTAGTGATGCCATTGCCTCATCATGCTCATCTATTCTCATTAATTGTCAGCCATTCGGATCTTCTTTCTTCTTCTTCTTCTTCTTCTTCTTCTTCTTCAGCATCAAGCAGTTGTTGATCATGAAGTAATTCTTCTTCTTCTGCATCACTAGCTATAAAAGACTCTATTTGCGGTGGATTGATCACTATTTCTTCAGCATTAGAGTTGGCCATCTATAAAAGAAAACTCCATAAATACTGGTATAAAGGTTTACACAACATAATAATTTTAATGTTATATTTTATGTCTTTTAATTTTTTTTTACGGACTCGAAAACTATATACTAAGAAAACTCTTCCTTATATTTATAGCCTTAACAACTCTGATACCAAAATTGTAACACCCCCATACCTATACTCCCGTGGTATCCGGTATGGTGTTTACAGAGAATTAACATAATGCATTTAAATCTATACACCCATGGTATCTGATTAAAACATTACATTAGATAGAGGGACTATCAGATATAATTCCCATAGATTCAAGGTTCACAGTATCCCATAACAGATGGTAATTCCCAAGAGAAATATTACCGTGTTTGGATACCTCACTTGAATATATGAACTGTGATCTCGTGACTAGAGTCTATCTATCCAAAATTTAGAGTATCACTAATAACATGAAGCAATCCATATTACCAATACCCTCACCCGATGATGTATAGTCTATGTCATGCGATTACATACTATCAGATCGATAGTAACTATCTATCTAAAATTTAGAGTATTAATAACAACATGAGCAAATCCATGTTATTAACACCTCACTAGATAAATAGTTCCCAAGGATCTCAACTAGAATAGAAGACATCTTACTTTACATCTATTATATGTAAGAAAACACGGTCATGAAAATAAAAGATGTTATATATATCATAATATTATGATTTGATTACAAAATTCTCATAACGAGTTCTTATTACAAAGTATTTATACAGACAAGAATATAATCTAATCTATGTAGGAACGCTTCCCTTTATCTACTCCAGATGTTCCAGTATTACCATCTAGTACTGTAAAGGGAATAATTTACAAGGGTGAGCTATGACATGCTCAGCAAGTTGTATATTTATAATAATATAGGATTTGAAGAATTATAACAATTCAAATTTCGACTGATAGTTGTTACCATTTCTGGATTTCTAATTCCAACTAGTTCTGGAATTTTTATCCTTTCTGTCAGTCACAAAAACTTAGAAATTCTGTTCAGATGTGAGATAAGGGATCAGCCTATTCAACATCCTAGGAGTATGCATATCACCTACAATGCTCAATTACACTTATAATTTACTGTCAATATATTCATTGACTACACTTTGCTCCCTTACAGGATACTCAACTTCAAAGATCGATTGTCTTACCAAAATAATTTTGCTTGATTACAACAATTTATGCTCAATAAACAATATCATATGAATAAATAATTCATTTCTTAGTCATGCTAGAACTATATCAATAACTTTTCAATAATAGGTAATTCAACATAGGTGTATTATATCAACAGTATAGCAAGATAGAATCTTGTTCAGCGAATAAACAGGGTTGATAAATTTTGCAAAAGTAATAAATTGGGTATAGAAGACTTGCCTGAGCGTAGATCAGTCAAGTTATACTATTAACGCTTATTAAACGCTATTAAGAATATAAATCCTATTGATAACAATTCAAATAAAATATAAATCTAACACGTTAGATTTATTGATAACTTTTAATACTTTGATAAATGAATAAAACATTTATTTTATAAAATTTGGTTAGATTTTAAATAATTTAATTATCCTTATAATATATTTTAGAAGGTTTAAAGTTTTTTAAAATTTTATTTATCCTTTAAATGATTTTTTTTAATTTATTTATTTAAGTAATTTATATTTACTAAAATTTTATAAAAAACATTATTTAATATTATTAAATAATTTATAATCATTATTATGATTTTATTTCAATAATAATATTTTTACATAATTATTTAGTATTTAAAAGTAATTATTCTAATTACTTTATTAATAAGTTAATTATAAATAATATCTAAATAAAATAAAATAATTATTACATTTTTGTAGAAATATCGTAAATAATTTATAATAATTTAATATAATTTTTAAAAGCTGCTTTTTATTAATTATTTATAATTTTTTTAATTTATTTCTAAAAATTAATTTTTTGTCTGTCGCTAAAGCTCTACAATGGATGAAAGTGTCGTCAGAGATGTTCTTGAGTTTCGGGTACCTGTTGCTGCGTCGTGGGTCGAGTGGCTAGTTTGACCATTAAATATTTCGGTTTTGGTAATCGATTTTTTGGTTAGATCAAGTATTGGTGTTGTAGTACTCATGTAATAGTATAAGATCAAGCAATAAAGCGATCTTTAATCTACATCTAACAAGAAATTATAAAGATTTAAAGTTATCGCCGAGTTGTTCTTGGGTTTCGGGTAACCCGAACATTGGTCAATGGCCGTCAGCGGTTTTGTGGCTTGAATAACTTTGATTGATTGTATTAGATGTATGTTTTGTTTGTTGTAACATGTAGTCTATATACCGGTACATATATATAACATTAACATGAACAAATCGTAATTCTAAGATCTCTATTTATGATGGTCAAAGTACAACTAACAACCGTTCTTTCGTTCTTGATTTTCTCGAAAACCCGAGAAAACTTCGATTACGCTTTCGATCAACTACTTTTGACCAATAATTTCGGTAATCCTATGAGTTGTTTGTTCGATTGAAGATCATAGATATGTAGTATGTATACTAGAGTACTAATTTATAACAAAAACATAAACAATTAACAATCAGAAGATGATTAAACAGGTCGATCAAAGTAGCCGGTACAACTGTATTTGAGCTTTCTGGGTAACCCAGAAAATCAGTTTCCGTGAACGGTCAACCCACTTTGACTGATTATATCTTGGAATCTATGGTTCATCTGAACCTGTTTTCTTTTCCAGATTAAAGACCTACTTACATGCTACAAATATCAATCGATTAACAGACCAAAACATAAACACACATGAATCAAAAAAGCCACGACATTCTACCGCCGTAACATTTTTTTTCAAAATTCTAAGATTTCATAAAACGCTTAATTAAGGCATCTAGATGTTATGAAAACGTGTTCTACCACTCTAGCATACTTTCTAACATCCTAATACAATATTCTAACATCTAAATAACAAATCTAACATAAGATCAAAGAGAAATTTATGAACTAGGGTTTGCACCTTTTCTTGAGAAATTTGTGATTCTAGCTCGATCTTGTTATCGATAACACCTAGATTGATATGGTAGGTTTATAAGTGTATTTAGGCTTTGAGAATTCGTGGGTTTTCTCAAATTTCTAAGGTTCCTATTTATAGAATTTCCCAACTTGGCTTTTTGGTCATTTTTTCACCTACTTGCCTCCATAAAATCTGATCTATGACTCTTCTGATGCTTGGGAGTTTGGAAGCATGTCATGTGATGTTTTGAAACTTGTAATGGTGACTCCCAACCTACTTGTGAGCTAGTTAATTAAGTTAGTAGCTTAATTAGGCTTAAATCTTCACTAATCTTGATTAGGGTTTTGTTTATAATGATTAGGAATGTTAAGTAATGTTAAGTAGTACCGAATAGAAGTTTACTAACCATGATTAAGTGTTAACATAAGCTAATTAGAGTTAGATTAGCTAATTAGGGTTTAATTAACAAATTAGGGTTAGGGTTTTGCTAATTAGGGTTAGGGTTTTGCTAATTAGGGTTAGGGTTTTGCTAATTAGGGTTAGCTCACTAATTTCACACAAAGCGTTTTGTTAGTGTAAGCACGACAAAGCAACTTGTCAAAATAATTTTACCGAAAAGTCCGATTATGAAAAAAAAATTAAGCACGAGGTGTCAAGCACGACGTTTTTCGGATAAAAATTTATTCGGTCAATTTTGTCAAACTAAGTATATAATAACACGTAACATATTCAGAACAGAGAAATTTTATTTATATAACAGGATTTACACATACGAGTCTTATTAGGGTTTTGGGTTTTTACATGCACTGCAGAAACAATCGCAGAATCAAGCTGTGACATTTAAGGACTTCAAGGCGGTTGGACCGCCAGAATTATGTGGGTCCATGAATCTAGTTGAGGCACAAACCTGGATCATGGAGATAGAGAAAGTGTTTGAGGTAACTAGGGTTGGTGAGAATCAGAAGACTGCTTTTGCAACATTTATGTTGAAAGCAGAGGCTAGTTATTGGTGGCAAGCCAATAAAACTCGATTAGGAAAAGGGGTGATGACTTGGGATAGGTTTAAGGAGATATTTTTTGAAACTTATTTCCTAGAGAGTTCGAAGAATCAGTTGGATGTGCAGTTTCTAGAACTGAAGCAGGGATCAATGACGGTATCCGAAAATGCCATAAAATTTAACGAGTTAGCGAGGCTTGCGCCATAAAAATTCTACACAGATGAGCGCAAGGCTAAGAGGTTCGAAGCGAGAACCGAAACCTTGGTTATCAAAGGGTCTCTATGTTTCAAACTAAAGACATTCACAATGATCTTCGAGAAGGCAATTCTCATTTGAAGGTGGAGGCAAGGTCAGAATGAAGTTTAATCAAGAACAAAAAAAAAGAAGAATGAAGGCGAGGTTAAGAATGATAATGATGGTGGTGGTGGTGGTGGAAATGGTAACAATAAACTGAAGATAAAATGGAATAGAATTGTGGGTACTGGAAATCAGCAGGGTAACTAGTAGAATAGGAAGTTCGAAGCATGTGCTAGATGCAGGAGGTTCCACAAGGGTATGTGCTTAAGTGGGAAACGTGTATGCTTTAACTGTGGCCAGAAAGGTCACATCATCCCAAATTGTAATCAACCCAAGAAGAACATTTGCTTCACGTGAAGGTTAAAGGATCATTTTGCTCGTGAGTGCCCTAAGAAGAAAGTTGGGGAGACAACAGGAAGCAAGGGAGGTAGCAGTGGAGGTACATGGACCATTACTGGACCAACGTCGTCAAACAAACCCACAACCAGAACATTCAATATGACTGTGCAAGATTTTGTGCAATCAAAGGATGTTGTGTCAAGTATTATCTCAATTAATGATATAGATGCATATGTATTATTTGATTCGGGTGCTACTTGCTCGTTTATATCTGATGAATTTGCTATGAGGTTAGGGTTGCCTAGTGAAGAATTGAATTTCCCTTTAAACATAAAAATTGCGAATAAGGAAGTGATTCCTTTTAGGTTCATATACAAGAATTGTAGGGTGAATATTAAGGGGAATATAATGATGGTAGATTTAATCCCGATTAAACTTGTAGAGTTTGATGTAATATTGGGAATGGATTGACTATTTAATTATGGAGCGATAATTGATTGGCAAAAGAAATGTGTAAACCTTATGACTCCATCAAAGGTAGTTTTCTATGATAGCAAATCGCTTAGACATGCGAGATGTCTGATGATTATGCAGGCCCAGAAGTTATTAAGTCAAGGTTGTGTGGGTTATTTAGCTTACATAGTCGATACTAAGAGAAAGGGAGTGAAACTGGAAGAGATACCAGTTGTTAGGGAATTTGTAGATGTGTTTTTGGAGGATATGCCAGGACTTCCGCCTGACAGAGAGATTGAGTTCGTGATTGACTTAGCGCTAGGAACAACCCTGATATTGAAGGATTAGGTGTATAGTGAAGCATCAAATAAAGGATTAGGTTGTGTCCTTATGCAAAAGGCAAAGTTATTTCATATGCATTAAGGCAACTGAAGGACTATGAGAAAGGGTATCCGACTCATAATTTAGAGTTGGCTGTAGTAGTATTTACTCTGGAGATATGGAGACACTATCTCTATGGAGAGAAATGTGAGATATATTGTAACATAAGAGTCTAAAGTATATTTTCACTCGTAAGAACCCGAAAATGCATCGAAGGAGGTGGATGGAATTAATAAAAGATTATGATTGTGAGATCTTTTATCATCCAGGAAAGGAAAATGTGGTTGTAGATGCTTTGAGCAGGAAAGGTCGGGAAAAGTTAATGCTGCTAACCACTCAGGAGGAGCTTATTTCAGCAATGACAAAGCTAGAGTTGTAAATAAAATTTCCAAAAGAATCCAATGAACGACTATTCCAGATAGAAGCTATTCCAACTTTGGTGTACACAATGTTAAGAATGCTCAACTATAAGATAAAGAATGTGGGAAAATCAAAGAGAAAGTGGTTGAGGGTAGTGATGTGAAATACAAGATCGATATCGAAGGACATGTGTTCCAGCAATACCAAATATTAAAGACGAAATCTTGATCGAATCTTATAACTCAAGATACTCGATTCATCCTGGAAGTACGAGGATGTATCAAGATTTATGACGATATTTCTGGTGGCCAAACATTAAAAGAGATGTTGCAGAATGTGTCGCGAAATGCTTGACATGTCAAAGAGTCAAGGACGAGCATCAAAGACCAAGCAGATTACTTCAACCATTGGAAATACCAGAATGGAAGTGGAAACACATCACAATAGATTTTGTGGTGGGTCTTCCAACTACTCAGAGAGGATGCGATGTGATTTGGGTGATAGTGTACAGACTGAAAAAATCTGCACACTTTTTTCCAATAAAGATTAGATTCAATCTTGATCAGTTGGCAAGGTTGTACGTTAAAGAGATCATTTCGAGACATGGAGTGCCAGTGTCAGATAGTGATCCGAGATTCACGTAAAACTTCTGGAAGAGACTATAAGAATGCATGGGAACACAGTTGAGAATGAGTATGGCATATCATCCGCAAACAGATGGCCAAAGCGAACGAACAATCCAGACATTGGAAGATATGCTTAGGGCATGCATCATGGACTTCAAAGGGAGTTGGGATGAACATTTACCATTGGCAGAATTTGCCTACAACAACAGTTACCACGCAAGCATCGACATGCCGCCTTACGAAGCATTATACGGCAGAAAGTGCAGAACTCCACTGTGCTGGGATGAAGTCGGTGAACGTCAACTATTAGGACCAGAACTGGTACAACAAACTGTTGAGGTTGTTAAACTCATCAGGACAAGATTGGTAGCTGCTCAAGACAGACAGAAGAAGTATGCTGATCAACACAGAAAAGATCGTGAGTTCGACGTAGGAAATTATGTTTTCTTAAAAGTTTCTCCTTGGAAGGGGAAAATTCATTTTGGTAAAAAGGGAAAGCTAAGCCCGAGGTTTATTGGACCCTTCGAAGTGCTGCGAAGAGTAGGAGAAGTGGCTTACGAGGTAGCTCTACCTCTAGAGTTGGAAAACGTTCATAATGTTTTTTTCTTGTTTGAGTTATTACGGATCAGTATAAAACCGATTACAAGCATGTGATCGAGTACGAACCATTCTTGATTTGATAAGAACTTGTCTTATGAGGAAGTTCCTATCCAGATAGTTGACAGGAAAGAACAAGTACTCAGGAATAAAGTAATACCTTCCGTGAAGGTCATATGGAGGAACCACAATGCTGAAGAAGCTACGTGGGAACTCGAAGATAAAATGATGAAAGATTATCCTGAGTTATTAGTTTAATTTGTGTCTTCGATTCTGGAGACAAAATCTTTGTAAGTAGGGAAGAATGTTACGAATGATTTGTTTGCGTTGTGATTCTAGGAACAGAATCCTTGTAAAGAGGGAATGATGTAACAATCCAGAATTTTAAATTGTAATTCCAAATATTTATTGAGTTATATAAATATTTTAATTGATGTGTTTATCGTTGAATAAATGTTTGTTTAATGTGATTTGATTTGATTATTTATTTGTTAAATAAATAATTTATGAGTTAAGGAAATTGATCATCATGAGATAATATTCTAACTTAAATTAATAATTAAGTTAAAGAGTTTATAATGATTAAATGAGTTATTATAATGATATTTTAGTTTGAATTTGTAATTAAAATGATGTGTTAATTTATTAAATAAAATTATAATTATATAGAAAATTATAATTTTGTTGTATTGATTTATGTGGTAAATTAATTTAATAAATTGTTATTAGAATTAATTAAATTGAATATAAAAATTTAATTAAATAAAGTGTGACCATAAACTATGCTGTAAAGGAGTTATTAAAATAAATTAAAAGAGGTTAATTCAGTTTTTCCAAACAAGGCTTAATGAATGTTAAGTCTTTAATTTAATTAGGTTTTACCAAACAAGGCATAAGGATTTTAAGTTATTAATTTGTTTAAAGTAGTTTAGCCAAACAAGCCTTATGGCTTTTGATTTTCAAAAACAAAATAACTGATATAAGTTATAGATATATTTATATTATATTATATACGTTATATTTCTAAGTACGTAAGATTAGAAAAGGGAGGAAGAACACAGAAGAAGAAAAAGAAGAGAAAAAAGAGAGAAAATGGAGAATTTTAGAGTGACTTTGAAAGAGTGATTGTGAGAAGGAGTCTTGATAATCAAAGGGTGGATATCATCTTCTACATAACTAAACAAGAAAGCAAAGGTATAATCCTACGTACCCTTCTATTTTTCAAAGTTTTAGTTTTATTCTATTCAAAAGTTCTCTATAAAAATTTGTGTGATGGTTAATTATTTGTTATATATAGTTTTTATATGATAGTTGGTTGATATAAAATTGTTTTCATAAGTTTATAGATGAGTTATATTAAATTGATTCATGTAATGTATATAATTATGAAGGAAATCATATGTGTACGAATATATATATGAATATAACTTAGTTTAAAGTAAAACTTGATGTTTAATTCATTGTATAATGTATAAATTGACTATTGATTTTGAAAATAGATGAAGAAACAAAAACAAAGTATTTTAAACTAACTGTTTTGGTTGAAAAACAAAGTCAGAGTGATGATTTTCACTAAGAATGTCAAAAAAGTGAAGTTTGAACAAGAACAATGAAATTAGAGGTCTTAAATTTGATGTTTAAATGGGTAAAATCATGCTAAGAGACCTTAAGTTATGTGTATGTGAGGTCCATATATATATTACATGTTAATTTAGTTATTAGAAAGTAGCTTGTACGCCAAATTGGCTTTGTTTATATTCTTCCCGAAGTTGGTCGCTAGAGGCGTAATTGACGCCATGACACCAGCCTCAAGATAAGTCTCGCCATAACGCCAAGTAATCTGAGGTTGTGCCTCAAGAAGAATGACAAGACCATGCCATGCAAATTGTGTCTCTAGTAAGCTGGTAAGCAAATACGGTTAGCGAGAATGGTCGACAAAGTGTGTTTTAGTTACACAAAGTCAGAAAAAGTTGTTAAGGTGAAATATTATGACTGTTAGGATGTGATTTTGGTATTACAATACTAAGAATGAAAATATCTGTGACGCCCCCAAAATAGGTATACATCACCTATTTTGAGTCGTCAAATACATGGTACAGAATACAAATACAACTTAATAATACAACTGTCTTGTACAATACGGCAAAACATAAGCTGTGAGTTTGAATACAAATATTTTCTACTAGAGATTATACAAACTCAAAAGGAGTCCTCATTACAATTATTATCACACTATTTCACAGAATAGTGAAGACTACTAATGCTATCATCTGGCCCGTCACTCTGTTCCCCGACTAGTCCCTGCTACGTTCTCATTTCCTAAAGAGAACAATGAAAGTAAAAGGGTGAGC
The DNA here is from genome assembly GCA_020205615.1 of Panax quinquefolius. Lineage (NCBI taxonomy): Eukaryota > Viridiplantae > Streptophyta > Magnoliopsida > Apiales > Araliaceae > Panax > Panax quinquefolius. The sequence goes on from CM035169.1 coordinate 68,793,148, forward strand.
TCAACTAGCCCAGTAGGAAATATTATGATTAAGATAATGCGAGAATATATTATCGTTAGCCTTCAAAGATGTTAAAGCGATACAATATAACAACCATTAAGTTTAAGCTGCGGTGAACAAGCAATCCATTAAAAGATTCAAGTAGAGAATAAAATCTACTATCTTTTATGATTTAAAAGGTTTTTCATCACTTTTATCGCTAGGACTCAGCTTAATAAATAATCCACATCATCGAATCACCCCACACACTACGGCCAAGGATATTCTTTAGTATCACGACCACAATTATCCATGCACTACGGGCCAAGAATATTTGTGTATTCAATAATGGTCATGATCATGCCAACAACTCGGTCCATCAATGCACTACGGGCCAATGAGGACTTTTACCATATCATTTGTAACATTACGACCATGATTACAAAGAATAATCCTCATCATAATCATACCAAGTCCATCTATGCATTATAGGTCACAGATAACTTTCAACAAAATATAAACATGAGGATGATGACAATGATATAAAAATTCAATAAAACAAGTTCAAGAATTATTTTATCCAGGAACTAATAACGTCGAAATTGTCAACATGATACTGTTTTGTAGAGTAAAATTCAAGAATGCTTAGAAGAATATTTCCATGAAAAGATACTTGATGAAGCGCAAATATCAAGGATATTCCACTAATTTCATGGAGTATAGAAGTCAAAACTTTAACCAACTGAGTATAATAAGGAATGGAATAACAAAAGAAATCACCAGGCATGCGATAGGATCAGACAGCGAGTTATTCAACGAGAATAATAAATAACGGAATCAAGTCCGGCGTAAAACGCACAGACAGGATATTCCAAGAGAATAATAAAGAAGGAATCAGGTTCGGCATAGAACGCATGCAGCATGTGATATTCCACGAGAATAATAAAAAGGCGGAATCAGTCCGACGAAAAACATGAACAAGATATTCCAACAAAATATTAAAAGGCGGAACTCAGTCCCGCCGTGAGAACGCATGATGCACAAGATGTTCCAACAAATTGATAAAGAATGGAACAATGGAAGAATTTCACCAAGTATAGGGTAGCTCAGCGTATATAGGTTATTCCAATGTAATAATAAAGAATTGAATAATGAAGTTCTCTTCATAGATAAGAAAGAAATAATACTCCCTACCTTTAGAAAAACCGGATAATTTGGAATAGTGAGGTAGAGACTTTCTTCTTCTTTCTATAATTTCTCTCTATAATAATCGCTCTAAAGCTTTTTGTGAATTGGTGAGAAATGAAGGAAGAATGAGCTTCTATTTATAGAAAAATATAGTTTCGATAATTGCACGTTTTGGGGCTCGAAAAATTTCAGTACAATACCTCCAACTTTTCCTTTATTTTTAATTTAGTCATAGAAGTATTATCAAACTTGCACCACCTCCCCTAATAGTAAATAATGTGATTCAATAGTAAATTATGTGAATCAATAGTTCTAGACATGTGAAAATACGAATTACATTATAGTACCTCAATCTATACCTCCATTTTTAACTTAGTCATGCAAGTATTATCAATCTTGCACCAACTCCCCTAATAGTAACAAGAATGTGAAATAATAGTATACACATATGAACAAATAGTTATAATCATATGAAATAATGGCAATTAATTGCTCATTTATCCGGTTAAATACCCGATTGGTCAATATAACCTCCAGACATCAATTATTATCGAAATAATTGTCGATTTTCACTAACATAATTAATTCCAACACAATGAAAACATTTTTATCAAAAATATAAATTTTGAAATTTTAAAGTTTGACTTTTCCAAAAAAAGTCAACTGTTGACTTTTTGACCAAATAGTGAATTCTGGAAAATTTTGTGTTTATAGACTATTTTAACTAATTTCATCGTTCCGGACTCAAATATCACGTCCCGCGTCTCCATATTTAACCGAACACAACTTCAATTTTAATAACATTCATCATTAATATTATAACTCACAATATTTATCAACCAAAGTTGTTCCCGGGATAAAGGGGCTTTCAATAAGGATTTCTCCCTATTGCCAGCAATTAGGTGACCAAACCTCTCCTCGATGTAACTTCTAGACATTGTAAATATTGTAATTTAATAATATGAATAACTTTGTCGTCTCAATTATTGATTTAATAAAATAACATATTATGTTGATGATCTTATGTGATGAATCGAATCAATAATATGAGAGATATGATGAAGCAATTACTGTAGCAATAATTGAGTATAACTGAGTGACTTCTCACGTAAGCATCAATAATCAATACCGTGTGCTACTATGAAACCACACGTATTACTATACTTTTACTACCGAGTAGTTCAACAGTTAACGGTAAAACTTCCGCCGTTATTTTCATAAAGTATTTTTTTCGTTTTCTCAATTCGACAATAATTCTGTTGTGGGGGGTCCACCAATGATTGTGTCGTTGTACGAATATTCCCTGTTAAAACGAATATTCCCCGAACAATCGAATATTATATAACAACTTGTGTACTTTGCAAAATTTGTAAATATTACCCACAACTATAACATTATATCAAATTCAAACCATAATATTCAAAAATATATTTCGAGAAAATTTAATCTTTATTCAAAAATTTGGGGTCTTACAATATCAATTAATGAGTTTTGTTATTACATTTCTAATGTGTCTTGACCATGTGATTAAAACCGGTCCATACATAAAGTAGATACTTAATTGTATATAGAGTATATGTAGTAACTAATTATGTCATGATGACATGTATATAGGGTATTGTGATTCGAGTTATTACGGTTTAGCTTACACTCAAGGCAGGTTTCTAAACCTTATCTCTTGATATTGAGTAAGTTTTTTTATCTTTAACTTGTTTCGTAGTATGCAAGTTCTTTAACTCTATTGTTACGATTGTGCAAGTTTCTTTAATCTACCTTGTTTATTATTAAGCAAGTTATTCCTAATCATATTTATACAATTTAAGTATATTCGTGCAAATCTATTTAACCTAACTCTTACTTTGAGAAGGCTTCTTACTTTAACTTGTTTACTCGCATTCAAGTTTATCGTTTCCAAATCACTATTTATTATGCATGCTTGATAATTCAATTCTAAATAATATTCGACCTTAGCTTAATATTGTCCAAGCAAGGTATGTTACATTATTTAATGTTTATGCTTTTAATTCATTTCTAAAGCAAGACCCTAAACTACAAATTTTGTATTCATCTATGACTTGTTCCATAGCATATTGTTATTGTATTTTATTCAACTAATCCTTAGTTGATGTTCGATTTAATTCTAAATTAACTTGAAATATATCCAAACCAAACTTACTTTGGTGCCGACTTGTATTCTCAATCTTTGAGATGAACAACCTTGTTACGAGGAGATAATTTCGCATAATGTTTAAATGTTTGTGCACAATACATTATACTAAAGAGTGATCCCCTAAGTACGAGGAGTCCCTATAGTCTTATACGATTAAAGTTTAAGTTGAAAGATTACTTATAACTATGGACATAGTTCGTGGTCTTATGACCCTCGGATATATATATTTTGATTCGATTATCATTTATAGAGCATATTATTCAGGATTCTATTGAGCCTATTCATTTGATAGTTGTTATGAAGTTTTATTCATTGTCATTTCAAGTGAGCATTGTTTGCTCACTCGTGCTTATATAAATATTACAACTAAAGTTGAGAAGGTTGATGTACCTACCACCAGTAAAGGGAAAAAAAGATGAACAAGTATTGAAGACTTGTAAACATGTTGACTTTTAATATTGTCAGACTTTATTTTAATTACTGTGATGTAGTTATTTAGTTTTTCCGCACTTGGTATTTGTATTTAAAGGTTAGATGACCTGAGAGATTTTTATTGATGTAATCCTTTAATAGGAAGGTTTATTGTTAAATTTTATTATATTGGGTAGTTAGAAATGATTGTTTTATCAAGTAAACACCAAATCTTGTGGGAATGAAGTACCGAATTTGGGGGTGTCACACTAACTCTCTCTCAAAAATTACTATGAAATATTAATGAAAGATGAAGACTTGAATAACTAATAATGCTTGATTACTAGTGAATTACATGATTGAAAAGGCTGACCCCACTACGCTATTTATAAGAAGGATTAGTGAGTGATCAGAAGGGACACAACCCCTTGAAAAGGAACTATTTAAGCCAAAACGAATTTGTTTTAAGGCTAAGCAGAAAGGGTGCATCCATTCGGACAAAAAATGACATAGTTTTACGCTTAGCAGAACAAAAACGACGTAGTTTTAGGCTTTAGCAGAAAGGGCACGTTCGTTTAGACAAAAACTATGTAGTTTTGGGATGTCCGATTCGAGCGTATAGCTTTTCCCAAAGCGACGCAGGTTTGACACATCCGATTGGCATATAATGCTTTCTATACTTGATGCGACATGGTGATTGTATATCAACACAAATTCTCATAACATCACGTTATTTAACTTTCACAACTTACTAATTCAAAATCTTTAGTTTCAACATTATGATTATAATATGTTATTACATCTTATAACATGTTTTAAGTCCTTTTACAATCATTAAAATATGTTAAGTTAACATTCTCCAGGCTATGCTATTAATAATTCATTACTGGGTCTGCTAGACCACTAGCGTGACTGCGCCATGGTTATCTTTAGTCCTAAGACAGCTGCCCGGTGGTAGTAAGCGCATCCGCCAAGAAAGCAGAAAAGGCTACCAAGCTCAAAGACCAAAAAAATAGTTTTGCAGAACACAAAATCAAACTTTGTTCTAGGCCAAAAATTCCCTTTTTCCCAATTCTACAACAATTCATCAAAACCCAAAAACCACATAAGTTTACTACAAACTCAAGGCATAAACAAAACACTTCTAATCACCAAAAAAACCCAAATTATAAGGATTTAACCCATGTTTTTGTTTTTTCCCCATTTTTAACACATTTAGTGAATTCAATCGCCAAATACTTGTTTCTTAACCAAATTACACCTTTCCAACTACGTTGATTTTGTTTCTTAATATACTAACACAATATATAACCAATTAACAGATTCTAGCAAAGATTAAACATTAAATTTTGGACATAACTAAGCCATTCTCATTTATAAAACACTATTACTTATCCTTTCTTCTCCAAACCCAATTTATATGAGTGGAATCTCTTCCTCCTCGTCCTCGTCATCCTCATTCATTGTGGCAACTCGATGGGATCCACCTCATATGTTTCTACATCATCATCCTCAATAGGTAAACCCTCACCTTTCAACCAATGTGACCAATGGAGATGACTCGTGGTAGTAGTTGCTCCTAAAACCCCACGAATGTCACAAGACTCTTCCTCTCTAGGAATCGAGGTTCTTCCTCTCTAGCCTGAGTGGATTCTCTGACATTAACCATCCTGACAACAAAATTTTTATGTTTTAATTACTAATCATTACTACTCAACACTTATGAGCAAGTAATTGTAATCACATAAGCACATAAGTATTTTATTACTTCTTCATTAAAACTCGATAAGAGTTTATACCACTATCTTTTTAAAGGTTACTTCCTAAGGCATTTCCCCACCTAAGGTTCATAACCTAAAGCTTTGATACCAACTTGTGACGCCCCTAAATCCGGGTACTTCATTCCCTCAAGATTTGGTGTTCACTTAATAAAAATATTCACATCTAACTATCCAAACATAATAAAATTGAATAATAAACCTTCCATTAAAGGAATACATAAATAAAAATCTCCCAGGTTATCTAACCTTTAAATACAAACATTCATATGCGGAAAATTAAATAACTTCATTACATTAATAAAAATAAAGTCTGACAACAAAATGTCAACATGATTACAAGTCTTCAATACTTGTTCATCTTTCCTTTCACTTTACTGGTGCTAGGTACATCGACCTTCTCAATTTTTGATGTAATAGTTATATAAGCAAGAGTGAGCAAACAAGGCTCACTTGAAATAATAATGAATAAAACTTTACAACAATTGCCAAATAATTGGCTCAATAGAACTGAACAATAGGTTATATCAATGATAATCAAAATTCTGAATCATTCATTTGAGGGTCATAAGACCACGAACTATGTCCATAGTTATAAGTAATCTTTCAACTTAAACTTTAATAGTCATAAGACTATAGGGACTCCTCGTACTTAGGAGGATCAACCCTTCGTACAATGTATTGTGCACAAACATTTCAGCGCTATGCGTAAATTATCCCCTAATAATAGGGTTTTTCATCTCAGCATTTAGAATACAAGTTCGCACCAAAATAAGTTTGGTTTGGATACGTTTCAAGGTAATTTAGAATTCAACGCTCATCAACTAAGGATTAGTTGAATAAAAAGGTAATCATATTATGTTATGAAATAAATCATAAGTGAATCAACATTGTATACTAAGGTAATGCTTTAGGAATAATCTAAAAGCATAAGCATTTGAATAACATAATATACGTTGCTTGAAAAATATTAAGCTAAGGTTATTTAGAATTGAATACTGAGCATGCATAACAAATAGTAAATTGAGCGATAAAACTTGTTCAACATTAGTATATCGAATATATAAACTTACATGCTAAATAACATGTTAAAGATTAGAGTAACTTGCTCAATATCAAAAAATAAGATTTAGGAAACTTGCCCAATAATAAACAAGGTAGAGTAAGAAACTTGCATACAACGAAACAAGTTAAAGACGAGAATCACTTGTTCAATATTAAAAGATAAGGTTTAGAAAACTTGCCTTGCGTGTAGGCTAAATCGTAATAATTCTATTCACAATATCCTATACACATATCATTAGGATACAATTAGTCACTACAGATACTTGTATACAAATAAGTATCTATTTCATGTATGTCTTAATTTTTAATCACATAACCAAGTTATATAAATAAAAAAATAATAACACTTATTAGGTATTAATAACATGCTCGTTCTTAGCACTATAATACCATAATAACAATATTATATTTTTAACAATCATCATATTGCATCATATCAGCATTTACAGAATTCATGCAAAACAAAACCATTTCTGGGCCATTATGCTAACAAAGTATTGCAACTGCATAGTTTACCTTGTGATGGATGGGAGACGTTCATACAAAACCTCAGTCATGGGCGACAACCTTCTTGGCGTGAAAGTCGGGGTTATGACTCGACTTATTGTTGGAGGCGAAGATTAGAAGCATGCATATTTGATTTTGGTGCCGAGGCTCCAAGTTCTGAAGCAAAACGCGAAGAAGAACGAGAACAAAGCTAAATTTATGTCTGTTTATTAGGTTCTAGCATCTACATTAACACGTATAACTTAGGTAATTTACATATAACCTTTACCCATCATACATATATTAATTTAAAACAACTAAACAATAATTTTAGAAAGATTAAATCCTTGAAAGCCATATTTTTAAACCAAAACTCCATATTTGACATTGTTTGACAAAGTTTAACTGTAATTCCACAATTATAAACCAAATTGATTCATTCTAACTATATTCTCTTCGTTTCTTACCAAATTAATATATTAAAAGTTCAATTTATCTATTAGTTCACAATCAAATACTAATTTTGTTACTCCTATGAACCACGTTCATACATATATTCACTGTAAATAGTTTTCTTCCTTTTTAAACGTAATGAGCATACAATTCCTTATCTAAACATAAACTTTAGTATTACAATTACTCACAATTGCAATAATTCAATTTATACAACAATTCAAGAGAATTTGAATTCACAAAGGACATAAAATACATGACGTAAAACATATTGAAACATATATGTACATATAATATAATATTAAGCTTATGTAACATACCTTTTTTGCTTAATCATTGCTCACCACAGCTAACTGTTTGAAAGACTCAGGAACTCTCTTTTGATTCTCTCTCTCAGACTCTCTCAAACCTCTGAAAACTCTTTTCTTTTCTTAATTATCAATACAGACTAAATACTCTATACGTAAAACCAAATAAAACCAAAGCACGCCTTTTTAAACGTTTAAAAAAAATTGACGTCTACTAATGATCCTATTAAATTATCAGTCACCATAATTAATATATTTTATTTTTATTATTAATAATTCAAAATCCAAAAATTCAAAAGCCATAAGGCTCTGTTTGGCAAAACTCTTTAAAAATTAAAGACTTAATATCTTTAAGCCTTGTTTGGCAAAACTAAATTAAACTCCTTTAATTTATTTTAATAACTCCTTTATAGTATAGTTTATGGTCACACTTTATTTAATTAAGTTTTCATGCTTAATTTAATTAATTCTAATAACAATTTATTGAATAAATTTACCACATAAATCAATACAACAAAATTATAATTTTCTTTATAATTATAATTTTATTTAATAAATTAACACATTATTTTAATTACAACATCAAATTAAAATATTATTATAATAATTCATTTAATCATTATAAACTCTTTATTTAATAATTAAATTAAATTAGAATATAATCTCATAATAATTAATTTCCTTAACTCATTAATTATTTATTAAACAAATAATTAACCAAATCAAATTAAAAAAATATTTATTCAACAATAAACACATCCATTAAATATTTATATAATTTAATAAATATTTAAAAATTATAATTAAAATTCTGGATTGTTACATACTTCCCTTCTTACAAGGATTCTGTCCCCAGAATCACAACTCAAACAAATCATTCATCACATTCTTCCATACTTACAAAGATTTTGTCCCCAGAATCGAAGACACAGATTAAACAAATAACTCAGGGTAATCTTTCATCATTTTATTTTCGATTTCCCACGTAGCTTCTTCAGCACTGTGGTTTCTCCATATCACCTTCACAGAAGGTATTACTTTATTTCTGAGCACTTGTTCTTTCCTGTCAACTATCTGGATAGAAATCTCTTCACAGGACAAGTCCTTTTCAAATTGTAATGGTTCGTACTCGATCACGTGCTTGTAATCAGGTTTATATGGTCATAACACCGAAACATGAAAAAAATTGTGAACATTTTCCAACTCTGGAGGTAGAGCTACCTCTTAAGCCACTTCTCCAACTCTTCGCAACACTTCGAAGGGTCCAATAGACCTCGGGCCTAGCTTTCCCTTTTTATCGAATATCATTATAATAATTCATTTAATCATTTTAAACTCTTTAACTTAATAATTAAACTAAATTAGAATATTATCTCATAATAATTAATTTCCTTAACTCATTAATTATTTATTAAACAAATAATTAACCAAATCAAATTAAAAAAATATTTATTCAACAATAAACACATCCATTAAATATTTATATAATTCAATGAATATTTAAAAACTATAATTAAAATTCTGGATTGTTACATCCTTCCCTCTTTATAAGGATTTTGTCCCCAGAATCATAACTCAAACAAATCATTCGTCACATTCTTCCCTACATACAAAGATTCTATCCCTAGAATCAAACACACAGATTAAACAAATAACTTAGGGTAATCTTTCATCATTTTATCTTCGAGTTCCCATATATCTTCTTCAGCAATGTGGTTCCTCCATATCACCTTCACAGAAGGTATTACTTTATTTTTGAGCACTTGTTCTTTCCTGTCAACTATCTGGATATGAATCTCTTCATATGATAAGTCCTTTTCAAACTGTAATGGTTCATACTCGATCACGTGCTTGTAATCGGATTTATATGGTCGTAACACCGAAACATAAAAAACATTGTGAACGTTTTCTAACTCTGGAGGTTGAGCTACCTCGTAAGCCAGTTCTCCAACTCTTCGCAGCACTTCGAAGGGTCCAATAAATCTCGAGCTTAGCTTTCCCTTTTTACAGAAATGAATTTTCCCCTTCCAAGGAGAAACTTTTAAGAATACATAATTTCCTACGTCGAATACACGATCTTGTCTGTGTTGATTAGCGTACTTCTTCTGTCTGTCATGAGCAGCTATCAGCAGTTTTTTGTACCAGTTTTGGTCCTAATAGTTGACGTTCACCGACTTCATCCCAGCACAGTGGAGTTCTGCATTTTCTACCGTACAATGCTTCGTAGGGCGGCATGCTAATGCTTCCGTGGTAACTGTTGTTGTAGGAAAATTCCACCAACGGTAAATGTTCTTCCCAGCTCCATTTGAAGTCTATGATGCATGCCCTCAGCGTATCTTCCAATGTCTGGATTGTTCATTCGCTTTGGCCATCTGTTTGCGGATGATATGCCGTACTCTTTCGTAACTGTGTTCCTATACATTCTTGTAGTCTCTTCCAAAAGTTTGATTTGAATTGCGGATCTCTATCTGACACAATTGACACTAGCACTCCATATCTCGAAACGATCTCTTTAACGTACAACCTTGCCAACTGATCAAGATTGAATCTAATCTTTATTGACAAAAAGTGTGTTGATTTTATCAGTCTGTCCACTATCACCCAAATCGCATCGCATTTTCTCTGAGTAGTTGAAAGACCCACCACAAAATCCATTGTGATGTATTCCCTTGTAGAGAGCCCCCAAATCTGGGTACTTGAAACTGAACTCAAAGATTTTACGATACCATTTCTATGAGCGGAATAATACTAATAATAATAAAAATAATATAAAGTTCAAACTTAATTTACATAATTATCAGAGTCTAGCTCCCAAGTACGTAACCTTTATTACATTCATTATATATCATGATAGATAATATATATATCATTGTCTTAATAGTCTTAAACTATTACATAGAATACCACAAATCTTATTTGGTTAGCTTTCCTTTTCCTTTGTTTCTGCATGAGCTTTCTAGTTCTTCACACTTAGCTGAAAATATTTAAATTAAGCAAGGATGAGCATTTGAGTGCCCAGCAAGTAATAGCAATTATATATATATAAGCTAAAAGAATTTAAATGTTTTCTTTATACTAGACTTCTACAATGATTCAACAGTTGTGAAGTAATTTGTACCAATGATAATAATATATCAATTCTATACCAATTTTTTTTGAAACTACGTACTGACAATAAATAGGGTTTAGGTGACATGCTATAAACATTGTTTTCAATTTTCAAATAGGTTAAACAGAAATTCATTGCAAATCATCATAACTTACGGGCACGGGGGTGATCAGCCCGTTATGCCCTGCATTGATCAATACTACATGTAAGAACGAGGGTATAGTTCACTCTGTCCGCCTTGGGCGCATAAAAGTTTTCCCGTGTAGGGATGTTCTACCTTGTCTGGGTTCCAAATCAAAGATTTTATCTTGTTCAACAATAATCTATAATTTAACATATATGCATACGGGTAATTGACAAAGGTATATCAACATGTGATTAAATACAATGATTATCCAAGTGGGGACACTTGTATAACCATTTATAGAAATTAACGAACAATATATATATATATATATATATATATATATATATATATATCGAATTACCATATATTAACATGTTGATAATCAATGGCGTATATAATATAAGGTTAATAATCTGTACAATAATATTATAGTTTAGAAACATTCTTACTCATGTCCATTGCATAAAGAAAATGCAAAGGGAAGATACTTGCCTGATGCGCTGTTTACAATTTGCAACTTAGTTTTATCTTTTATATAACTACCTATCAGTAATAAGATCATTTTTACTGATTAGAATATCATATTATAACACATAACACTGCTTATTGCAGTCAGCACATACCCTAATCAAATTGGCACATATGTTTAATAACCATTGAATCACAAATAATCACTTATATCTAATCAATTTATCTAAGTCCAGATCAATTTCTGAAATACGTCGGTGTACCGATAGCTTTATCGGGTAATTATCGAGTCTAAGACTCTATTCTGTAACTCAATATCTATAAATATCAGTCATATTATTTTTAAATGACTTATAATAATTTTAAAACTTTTATTATAATTTATCATGAATTTTTAAACATCGAAATCATTATTAAATGATTTAAATATTAAAATTTTCTATTATCATTAATATTTAATTAATATTAAACTATTAATGAAATTATTTCCAAAATATTAAAGTTATTTATAATAACTTAAAATACTTTTAAAGTATTAATATTACCCTTAAATAATTTTTAAAACATTTAAAACCATTTTAAATAATTATCATTAATATTTAAATATTAATGAACTATTTATAAAAATATTAAATGTCATTAATTATAACTTAAAATATTTTTAATTCATTTATATCCTTTTAAATGATTTTTAAAGTAATAAAACCATTTTAAACTATTTATTTAATATAAATATTAAATAAATTTAATATCATTAATAATAAATTAATAATCATTAAAATTAAATTATTAATGAAATTATCCTTTAAATATTAAAAGTTATATTTTATAACTTAAAATATATTTAAACACTTTATTTTCATTTAAAATGATTATTATAATCTTAAAATCATTTTAAACTAAATCATTTAGTATAATTATTAAATAACTTTAATATCATTAATAATAATTAATTAATGAATTTTGTCTTTAAATATTAAAAGTTATATTTTATAACTTAAAATATTTTTAAATACCTTATTATTATTTAAAATGATTTTTTATATAATAAAATCATTTTTAATTAATTTATTTAATTCATTTAGTAAATAACTTAATATTCATTAATATTAAATAATTATTGAAATTTGCTTTAAAATATTAAAAGTTATATTTTATAACTTAAAATATTTTTAAATAACTTATTATCATTTAAAATGATTTTTAATATAATAAAATCATTTTTAATTAATTTATTTAATGCATTTAATAAATAAATTAATTATCAATAATATTTAAATAAATACTAATATTTATGAAAAATATTTCAAATTATTAATATTTAATTTTTATAACTTAAAAATAATTTTTGTAATTTTCGAAAATTAAATACTATTTTTAAATAATTTTTGGAATTTAAATAATTAATTTTTAATAAAAGTGTCGCTAAAAGATTTTTTTATATGACAGTAACCGTCATTATAGGTGTTCTTCGTGTTCTTGGCTAAACCCAGAACATTCATATCAGTTTTCGAGTTGCTTTGTTTGACCAAGCTTAATTTAATGTGTGTTGTGTTTCTGGGTCTGTTGTTTGTCAGATCATGTAGTACAAATACAAGACTACACGATCCAACAATAAACATCATCATAACAAACATAAATAACGAGATTCGAGCCCTTAAAGTGGCTGTCAGAGCTATTCTTCATTTCTGGGTTGCCCAGAATTTAAGAACAGTACGACTGGCCTACTTTGGGCTTCCACAACTTGTAATCCTTTTGATGTTTTTGTGATCTAAGCTTTGCAGTATGTAGACAACATATAAATCTAGAGATCCAATATATAAAAGCATAAGAACAACAACAAAAAACAAGTGAGATCTAGTCGGGTGAACTATAGCCGATTAAATTGTTTTCTTATGTTTTCTGGGTTACCTAGAAAACAGAAAACATGATCGACTTAACTAGTTTGACCGGACACAATCTTCAACCTGTTTACTATATATGTGATATTAAGGCATGATCATGTGGTCTAACAAACATACTACAAAGTAGATGCAAGAACCATAACGAAGCATCAAACTACTGTCAGATCCAAGCCCTTGAAGAACTTGTCAGAGCTTTCTGGGCTCATTCTAGGTTACCCAGAAATGGCCCGGTCAATGCCGGTCAACGACCTTTGACCGGTTATAACTTACCATATACCACTAATCTAGGCATGATTCTTGATCCAGATCAAAGACTACATAACAGACTACAATATTCAACACTTAAAACACAAAAATCAAACACGTACAGAGATCTACACGACCTGACATTCGTTGTCAGACGATTGTTGAACTTTTTTCCAGATTTTTCAAATCTTCAAATCTGAGCCTCTAGATGTTATGGATCTAACATCTAGCAACCCAGATCATCCTTAGACACCTTATATAACATGTTTAACACAAAAAAATAACATCAAACATCAGATTTTTAGACAGAAATCATGCTAGGGTTTTATACCTCTTATGAACGATTTTGATTTCATGGCTTCTGATTTGGTTATGGTGTTCGTGGGGCTTTGATATGGGACTGATATGCTACTGAAATTCGGAGGTTAGAGAGAGAGAGAGAGCTTAGGTCGAGAGTTTGGAGAAAAATAAGCTAAATGGTGACTTTTTCTCTCTCTTGATCTATATATACTAGTGTATGATGCATGTATGGGCTGATGTATATTGCTTGTTGCTGGAGTTTTTGTGTCTCAATTGTCAAATAAGTTGGTCACCCACTCTTCCTATTTTCAAAACCTAGTTTGTAGCTTTAATAATGCAAAAGGGGCAAAATGGTCATTTGTATTTTCCATTTAATGGCATTCTTATCATTTGGCAAACCCTTAGGGTTTGACCTTAGGGTTTAACCCTAAGGTTTAGCATAAATCAATTATAGAATTTTCCAATTTAGGGTTTGTACAAAAAAAATAAAATAAAATAAATTTTAGTTTCTAAAATTTTGAAATTAGGGTTTCATAATTATGATTAATTTTCTAATTACTTTATACAGGAACATTAGGGTTTAAAATCACTAATTATAATTAACTTTGCTAATTTAGCAATTAGGGTTTACAATTAGTAATTAGGTTTTATAATTTATAATTAGGGTTACTAATTATAGAAATTAGGGTTTCTAGAAATTAATATTTCAAAATGTTAATTAGGGTTTACCTAATTATTCATAAAATTATATAACATCGTTACATAATAATCTCGAACTCATAATTGAGTTTCAAACAAGGGTTAAACACTTAAAATTAGGGTTTTTAATAATTTAGGGTTTTCTAAAAATTATTTAGGGTTTCTAGAACTTTTAATTAGGGTTTACCTAATTAATATATTTAATACACGACATAAATTATGTAACACACTTATAAAACAATCTTGTACTTTAATTTGGATCTCAAATTAGGGTTGAACATTATTAGTAGGGTTTGGTCATAATACACCGTATTTGACCAACCATTATCAATACGGACATACAGTACATATTCATAGCACTGAAAAATAAAAATATAACTATTATTATATTAGTATTCTCATACCTTGGCAATAATCCAAAATTAGGGTTTAGATTCCATATCTGATTTATTCTCTAATATTTAACCATAATAATTAAGGTAAAATAATTAACTTAATAATCTGTACTAAAATTCATATAATAAAATAATTATTATAATTATTCTAAAAATCACTTCATATATTATTTAAATAATATATGATTATATTTTCATTAAAAATAATTAATAAAAACATTTCTTCTATAAATTAATTATTATTAGAATATACTTTATAAAAATCAATAATTCTAAAATTTAATTATTTGTAAACATTTATGTAATAAATATATTTTTATTTACCACATAAATATATATATATATATATATACATATATATATATATACATTATCTTGTACAAATCCTCATCCTTAAAATAAAAAAAATTTATACGCAAAATTTCTTAT
This sequence comes from Panax quinquefolius, assembly GCA_020205615.1. Classification (NCBI taxonomy): domain Eukaryota; kingdom Viridiplantae; phylum Streptophyta; class Magnoliopsida; order Apiales; family Araliaceae; genus Panax; species Panax quinquefolius. The sequence goes on from CM035169.1 coordinate 68,808,663, forward strand.
TTATTTATATAGAAAATATCGGGTTGTTACACCACTTCCATTCTGGTATTTCTAACAGTTGAAGTAATCCGCTTGGTCTTTGATGCTCGGCATTGACTCTTTGACATGTTAACTATTTTGCGACACATTCTGAGACATCTTTTTTCATGTTTGACCACCAAAAATGACGTCGTAAATCTTGATACATCTTCGTACTTCCTGGATGAATCGAGTATCTTGAATTATGAGCTTTGGTTAAGATATCTTCTTTAATCTCGGGTACTGTTGGAACCCAAATTCTTCCCTCGAACCTTAGTAATCCTTCGGTATCGATCTTGTATTTCACATCACTTCCCTCAACCATATTCTCTTTGATTTTCCCACATTATTCATCTTGTAGTTGAGCATTCTTAACTTTGTCCACCAAAGTTGGACTGGCTTCTATAAGGAATAGTCGTTCATCGGATTCTTTTGGAAATTTTATTTCCAACTCTAGCTTTGTCATTGCTGCAATAACCTCCTCCTAAGTGGTTATCAACATCAAGTTTTCCCGACCTTTCCTACTTAAAGCATCTGCAACCCCATTTGCTTTGCCTGGATGATAAAAGATCTCACAATTGTAAATTTTTTTTCAATTCCATCCATCTTCTTTGACGCATGTTCAGGTCCTTCTAAGTGAAAATATACTTCAGACTCTTATGGTCTGTGTAGATCTCACATTTTTCTCTATAGAGATAGTGTCTCCATATCTTCAGAGCAAATACCACCGTAGCCAACTCTAGAATCAAGAGTCAGATAACCTTTCCATAGTCCTTCAGTTGTCTTGATGCATATGCAATAACTTTGTCGTTCTGCATAAGAACACAACCAAATCCTTTATGTGAGGCATCACTATACACCACAAAGTTTCATGTATTATCTGGTAATGACAACACAGGTGCCACACTTAACTTCTTCTTCAAATCTTGAAAACTTTCTTCACACTTCTCCGTCCAAACAAATTTTATAGCTTTCATTGTCAAATTTGTTAACGGAGTGGCAATTTTGGAAAAATCTTTAATAAACTATAATAATAATTGGGCGGAGTCCCAAGAAACTCCTCACCTCCGATGGATTTCTTGGTTGTTCCCAATTGATTACGGCTTCAACTTTTGATGGATCCACTGAAATCCCATCTTTGTCAATCATATGACCCAAAAATTGTACACGGTCTAGCCAAAATTCACACTTAGAGAATTTCGCATATAACTTTTCTTAGTGTCTCCAACGTCAAATGTAAATGTTCCACGTGTTCTTCTTAAGATTTGGAGTACACCAGAATGTCATCAATAAATACCACCACAAACTTGTTTAAGAATGGTTTAAACACCCTGTTCATCAAATCCATGAATGCAGCAGGGGCATTGGTCAAACCAAAAGACATCACCAGAAAATCATAATGTCCATAGCGATTTCTGAATATCTTTCTAGGTATATCCTCCTTCCTTACCTTCAATTGGTGATACCCACTTCTCAAATCTATTTTCGAGAAGTATTTAGCACCCTTCAATTGATCAAACAAGTCATCTATTCTTGGCAACGGATATTTATTCTTAATAGTGACTTTGTTTAATTCCCTATAATCAATGCAAAGACGCATTTACCAATCCTTTTTTTTCAAGAATAACAACGGTGCTCCCCACGGTGAGACACTCGGCTGAATGTATTTCTTGTCTAACTGCTCCTGCAGTTGTACCATCAGTTCCTTCATCTCTACAGGAGCCATTCTAAACGGGGCCTTCGATATCAGTGTTGTTCCTGGCGCAAAATCCATCACGAACTCAATCTCTCTGTCAGGCAAAAGTCCTGGCAAATCCTCTAGAAACACATCTACAAATTCCCTAACCATTGGTATCTCTTCCAGTTTCACACCCTTCTTCTGAGTATCGACTATCTAAGCAAAATAACCCACACATCCTTGACTCAACAACTTCTTGGCCTACATAATCGTCAGACATCTCGCATGTCTAGGCGATTTTCTACCATAGAAAACTACCTTTGACGGAGTCATATGGTTTACACATTTCTTTTGACAATCAATTATCGCTCCATAATTGAACAGCCAATCCATTCCCAAAATAACATCAAACTCTCCAAGTCTAATTGGGATTAAATCTACCATCGGGATATTCCCTTTAATATTCACCCTACAGTTCTTGTATAGAACCTAACATGAATTACTTCCTTATTCGCAATTTCTATGTTTAAAGAGAAATTCAATTCTTCATTAGGCAATCCTAACCTCTTAGCAAATTTATCAGATATAAATGAGCAAGTAGCACCCGAATCAAATACTATATAAGCATCAATATCATTGATTGGGATAATACCTGACACAACATCATTTGATTGCACAACATCTTGCATAGTCATGTTAAAGGTTCTGGCTGTGGGTTTGTTTGATGTCATTGGTCCAGCAATGACCTATGTACCTCCACTGCTACCTCCCTTGCTTCCTATTGTCTCTTCAGCATTCTTTTTAGGGCACTCACGAGTAAAGTGATCCTTGGACCTGCACGTGAAGCAAATGTTCTTCTTGGGTTGATTGCAATTTGGGGCGATGTGACCCTCCTGGCCACAGTTAAAGCATACACATTTCCCTATTAAGCATATACCCTTGTGAAAATTCCCGCATGTAGCACATGCTTTGAACTTCCTATTCTGCTCGTTACCCTGCTAATTTCCAGCATTCACATTTCCATTCCATTTTCTCTTCAGGTTATTGTTACCATTTCCACTTCCACCACGACCATTCTTACCCTCCACTTAATTCTTTTTCTTTTTCTTTTCTTAATTAAACTTCGTTACGGCCTCGCCTCCACCTTCAGTGAGAATTGCCTTCTCGATTAATGTTGTAAATGTCTTCAGCTGGAACAAGGAGACCCTACTATACAACCAGGGTTTCAGTCCCTATTCAAATCTCTTAGCCTTGCGTTCATCTGTGTTGACTTGATATGGCACAAACCTCGCTAACTCATTAAATTTTGTGGCATACTCCGATATTGTCATTGATCCTTGCTTCAGTTCTAGAAACAGAACCTCCAGCCGAGTCTTCGAACTCTCTGGGAAATAGGTCTCAAAGAATATCTCCTTAAACCTATCCCAAGTCATAATCCCTTGACCTCCTCGAGTTTTATTGGCCTGCCACCAATAACTAGCCTCTACTTTCAACATAAATGTTACAAAAGTAGTCTTTTGATTCTCCCCTACTCTAGCAACATCAAACACTTTCTCTATCTCCATGATCCAGTGCGTGTTTCAATCGGGCTCATGGACCCACATAATTTTGGTGGTCCAACAGCCTTGAAATCCTTAAATGTTGTAGCTTTATTCTGCAATTGATTCTGCAATGCTCCTGTCAGTAACGTCACTAGTTGCTGAACGGGGTTAGATTTGGCGTTGTTATTGTTGGTAGATCCCTCAGGGGTCCTCTGTCGTGGTTTATGTCTTAGAGGCATTTTCTGTTAAAATATATTCATTAAATTATTACTCAACTCCTTTAAGTAATTTCTACTTAACTTGCCCCCATAAAAGAAATCATCACATAACACATAACACTTTGAATAAAAATAAAATAATAACTTTTATTCATTCATAATCTTTTTGAAAACATGAGAACAATAACATCACTGCTATTTATATTACTTTCTTAAACTACTAAAGTTCCAGGATAACATCATCATCATATCCCATAGGTTGAGATTTACATATTATTTAACATTTTATTAATCGCATATCAGGTACATTACCTACGATGTTCTACTAAGATACTGCGTATCCTTACAACGCTCTTCCTCCATAATCCAGAACATTGTCCTGCGATCTAATATGACTAATGGCAGCATCTCGAACTGAATCGGATAACCTATGTGTGACGCCCCCAAAATAGGTATACATCACCTATTCTGAGTTGTCAATACATGGTACAGAAACAACTACAACTTTATTATTACAACAGTAAAACTGTGAGTTTGAATACAAATATTATCTTCTAGACAATATCTATACTCAAATAAATCCTCATCACATTTATTGATACATTATTTTACAAAAATGGTGAGGACTACTAAACAATCCTTTCTAAAACCTTCATTCTATGTACTCGCTATATTCTCGCCTCCTGAGAAAAATGGAACAAAAAGGAAAAGGGTGAGCTCAACTAGCTCAGTAAAGAATATTATGACTAAGATAATATACAACAAATTATCGTTAGTCTTCAACAGGAAAAATATAATAGAATACAATAGACAACAAATTTTAAATCAATATTCGCAATGAAATAATAATTCATTAGAAGAGTTAAGTAGAGAATGCAAACTACTATCTTCTATGTATGAATTTAAAAGTTCATCGTCTATCTTTTATCCTGTAACATCAATCAATATACATCCGGAATCAAATATTCATCTTTGCACTCTGAGCCAAAGATATTCATCGATTGTGGTCATGTTCATTTAAACACTGTTCATCTTTGCACTACTGGCCAAAGATATTCTTGAAATCATTCATCTTTGCACTCTGGGCCAAAGATATTCTTTAAGAAATCATTCATCTTTGCACTACTGAGCCAAAGATATTCCATAATATCATCATTTAAGACCGAGGATGATGAAAATATTTTTTAAAGAAAGCGAATCCGGTGAAACAAAATGACAAGAATTAAGGATTAAGGATTCGTACTTGGTTTTATCACGTCCAAAATACCTCAAAAATAATCATAGTGGTGTAAAATTCAAGAATGATCAAAACATGGATACAATCGAGTTAGTATCCGAATAGATGTTTTAGACGAAAAGAAGAAATTTTATTTTTCGGTGAATAATAATCAGTATCGTGAATAGTTCAGTATCGTGAATAGTGCCGATATCGTGAATAGTAACTCGACACCAAAAGATAGAAATTCCACAAAAACATCTTCACGCTTCATGAATAGTACTCGTGAGCGAAGAACTCGTGAATAGTAACTCATGAATAGTAACTTCGTGAATAGTAACTCATGAATAGTAACCCGGACATGAAAAAGTTCCAAATTTGATAAAACTTCAGATCAACATTTCAATTATAATGATATTGAAGAAATAATATCATTACGAAAAAAAATAATATCCCTTACCTCGAAGATCGGTGACTTCTAGCTAGAATAGGGTATAGTCTTTGAAGGAACTTGCAACCGTCTAGCAATACTCAAAGTATACTCAAAATACTCACAAGAATACGCTCGATAATATAGAGAGAAAACTTCGTTTACGGTGTGATTTTCAATTCTAACCTAAGCACCCTATTTATAGAAATTGCTTAGAACACCAAAAGCGAAAATTTAATAAATTAATATATATATATCAAATTCATCACGCCAACCTTAGAATTCAGATCCTAGCATTTCCCACATGCCACCTTCTAGAAAAGTAAGAAAAAAACGTTTTTCATAAAATAAATAATTAAAACTTTCAAAAATTAATTATTTTAGAACTTCAGAGCTTCAAAAATTCATAATTAATAGCCCTTTCATCAGAAAATTCGAATCTCGCGAGTTTTTATAGGAAATTCAATTCTCTACAACATTACAGAAGAAAGTTTTTCCAAATTCCAAACAGAAATCGAATAGAAATCCACAAGCCAAGGCGATTTTACAGTTATAATCAAATTTTAGTCAATAAATGGGGTCCCACCGACATGTTTAACATGTTTTAAACATTTATTGCAACAAAAATACTCTTCCTCCTCGTATACTCATATATCCCACATTCATTGTAAAAATATCATAGTTAATATATTATTAAAATAATATATTTAAATGAATTATTTTATCGAGAAAAGATAAAATTTCAATTTTCAACAATTGTCACTATAAAAATTTTCTCCATCTATATCCACATAAAATCAATATTTTCTCATCATATGAATCAATAATTAATTATTCATAAATAATATTGAGAATCACAATATTGACAAACCAGCAGGTTCCCAAGAAAGAGGGGCTTTCAATAAGAATTTCTTCTTCTTCTTGTAGCATGATTAGGTGACCAAACCTCTCCTTAGAGCAGAACTTTCTAGACATTGCCAATAATGTTATCTAATAATATTATTGAGATAATATGAATTATTGCTTCGATAATGAAAAAATCTTGTGTAATGACAATTATTGAAACAATGACAATATAAAATATCAACACAAACAATTATTAACTCAATAAAATCTTTGAGCGGTAATTATCGTAACCATTATTGAGTAGTGCCTTCTTACGTAAGAATCAATAATTGGTGCAATACTGGTATCTTGTTGCTTTCAACAACGCGTATTAGTGTGTTTTAACCATTGGGTATTCCAACAGTATTAACGATAACAACTACGCCGTTATTTTTAAACAACTTATATTTGTCGTTTTCTTCATCCAATCGCTTTCCGTTATGGGGCCCACACATGGTCAAGGCCGTCGCATACGAATATTTCTGAAAAGATCTGAATATTCCACGACCAAACGAATATTCCCAAGCAATAATGAATATTTTATAACCACTTGCTTATTTTGAAATATTTGCGTATTTAACCCTTAACTATCCACATTAATCAAATCAACCCTTACTATTTCAAAATAATAAATAAAGGAAATTCCTTTTTATTTAAAAATTTGAGGGTCTTACAACCTCCCTCCTTATGAAATTTCGTCTTGAAATTGACGACGTACAGTGTTTGAAAAGGTGAGGATACCTCGCTTTCATTTCGTTTCCAATTCGGTCATTTCCTCTATAGCATGATTCCTCCACAAAACTTTAACTTGTGGTATGACCTTTCTTGGCGTGGGACATGCTCCTTCCTATCCAAGATCTTTGGTACCTCCTCATACGTTAAGTCTTGGCTATCTCGTCCGGTTCTAACTCAATAACGTGGTTCGGGTCTTTCACATATTTCTGAAATACGGATATGTGAAACACATTATGAACACGAGACATACTCGGAGGTAACGCAAGTCTATAGGCTACATTTCCTACTCGGTCAAGAATTTGAAATGGACCAATAAATCGTGGATTGAGCTTTCCTCTCTTCCCAAATCTTGTAACTCCCTTCCATGGAGCAACTCGCAACAATACATGATCCCTACATTAAATTCCACGTCCTTTCGATGAAGATCCACATAACTCTTTTTGTCGATCTTGTGCCGTTTGTATATCGTTGTCGAATCATTTGGATCTTTTCGTTAGTCATACGCACTAACTTTCGGGTCCCAACAATGTTGCTTCACCCACCTCATCCCAACATATTGGAGAGCGACATTTTCGTCCATATAATGCTTGAATGGAGCCACACCTATACTTGCACGATAAGCTGTTGTTGTAGGAGAATTCCACCAATGGTAAATACTTATCCCAACTACCCTTGAAGTCTAGGACACAAAGTCTTAATAGATCTTCAAGAGTTTGAATAGTCCTCTCGATTGTCCGTCTGGTTTGGGGATGGTATGCGAACTAAATCGCAAATCCGTGCCCATAGCTTTTTGCAAGCTAACCCAAAATCTTGAAGTGAATCTTGGGTCATGATGCGAAACTATGGATACGGGCATGCCATGCAACCTCACAATCTCATTCACGTCACATACTAGCAAGGCGTTCAAGGAATAAGTCTCCGTATTGGCAAGAAATGAGCGGACTTGGTTAATCTATCAACAATAACCCAAATAGCATTGATGCCTTGAGAAACCGTAGGAAGACCCGTGCTTGAAATCCATAGTAATGTGTTCCCACTTCCATTAGGAATCTCAAGTGGTTGCAACGGACCCTTAGGTACAAGATGCTCCGCCTTTACGTTAGCAAGTTAAACACATCGAGATAAACTTTGCAATCTCTCTCTTCATATTGTTCCACCAAAATGTATGTCGAAGATCACGATACATTTTAGTACTTCCAGGATGGATTGCAAATGGCGTATTGTGTGCCTCCATCATAATCTTGTACTTCAAATCAGAGTTGTTAGGAACACAAAGTCTAGAGTGGACTCAAGTATTCCTACTTCATCAATTCTCGCTTAAGAATAGCTCCTTCTTGTACTTTCTTCTTCATACGCATCGACTCCTCAAATTCGGTGGCTTGAGCAACCTTAACTTTTTCTATTAAAGTTGGCTCTGTCGTATACTTGACATCATCGCTTTTCGTTCCGCATATGATCTTCTACTCAATCGTCGTCTACCTACGTTCGCTTTACCGGGATGGTATTGAATAGTGTGGTCGTAGTCTTTCAATAGCTCGAGCCAGCGTCATTGCCGCGCATGTTGAGTTCTTTTGAGTGAAGAAATATTTAAGGCTTTTATGGTGCGAATATATCTCCACTTTCTCCCCATATAGATAGTGCCTCCCATATCTTTAGCGCGAAAACGATCACGCCAACTCTAGATCATGAGTAGGATAATTCCTCTCATACTCTTTAAGTTGTCATGAGGCATAGGCTATGACTTTCCCACGTTGCATGAGAACACATCCTAACCCTTTGCACGAAGCATCATTTGTAGATAACAAATCCATCCGAACCGGATGGTATTGTTAGAAACAGTCTTAGAAATAAGTCTCCTCTTAAGCTCTTGGAAACTTTTCTCGCATTCTTCGCTCCAAACGAATTTTGTATCCTTTCGAGAGTTATTTGAGTTAATGGAGTAGCGATTCGAGAAAACCCTTCCACGAATCTCGATAATAACCCGGCTAAGCCCAAAAGCTACGTGCTTGATCACCAACTTGGTTGCTCCCAACTTTGTATTGCTTCAATCTTGGCCGGATCAGCAGATACTCCATGTTTCGACACCACGTGCCCAAGGAATGCTACTTCCTCAAGCGAACTCGCATTTCTTCAATTTGGCATATAGTTGGTTTTCACGAAGCCTTTGGAGTACCGACTTCAAATGGTGCTCATGATCTTCACGACTTTTGGAATATATGAGGATGTCATCAATAAAGACAACAACGAATTGATCCAAATATTCCTTGAATACTCGGTTCATCATATCCATGAAAGTCGCGGGAGCATTAGTTAGTCCGAAAGACATGACTAAGAATTCATAATGCCCATACTGGGGAGTTACAAGGCGGTCTTTGGAATATCCTCGATTCTAATCTTGGTGATGATATCCGAGCGAAGATCGATTTTTGAAAAAATTGTGCCTTGCACTGTTGGTCAAACAAGTCATCAATACGAGGTGAGGATACCTATTCTTGATGGTGACATGGTTCAATTCCGATAGTCAATACAAAGTCGCATACTCCGTCTTTCTTCTTTTACAAATAAAAGCAGAGCACCCCAAGGAGATGTACTGGGGCGAGATGAAACCGATGTCCAACAATTCTCGTAGTTGGACCTTTAACTCTGAAGTTCAATAGAGCCATTCGATATGGGTTTTAGAAATGGGCTTTGTGCGAGTTCAAGATCAATAAAGAATTCAACTTCACGTTCGGGGTAGGCCAGGAAGTTCTTGAAATCGTCGGGAAAGTCAATAACAGAGAATATTATTCAAATTTGGCGTGTCTTTATTCAAATCCATAACATGGGCTAAGAAAGCTTGACATCCGTTTTTTAATAAGCGAATAGCTTTATGATTAGATATGACGGTGATCGATTTTAATGGTTTAGTTGCTTGAATTAAATACAACGGGTTGGTTAGGAATATGAAAACTAACAACCTTACGAAAACAATCAATTTTGGCATGATGAGTAGTTAACCAATCAATCCCTAAAATCACATCAAAAGCAAGTATCTTTAAAGAGATAAGGTCAATGAGGGTAAGGTAATGGTGCCAACTTGAATCAAACAAGATTTATAAGCGGTGGATGTGATGAAAGTTTTCCTAACGGAGTTTCCACGAGATAGGTCAAAGTCTAATTTCTCCCGGAGTCAAGTTTAAGCGTTGAGCACATGCAGGAGAGATAAATGAATGGGGTATGCAGGTATCAAGTAAGGTATAAACTTCGCAAGAATTTATAAATAGCTTACCCGTGATCACCTCGTTTGGGTTCCTCGCATTATGACCGATCCACAACAAACGCTCTTCCGGAATCGTTGACTTTGACTTTTTTCCGGGACGATCTTTTGAGTCACCGTCCTCTCTTGAACTAGGTTTCGCTACTCGTATAATCTCGAAAGCGATATGTCCTTCCTTTCCACAACTATAGCATACCTTGAAGCTGTTATGGGCGGTTTGGTGATATGTCCCTCTTTTTCGCATTTGTAGCATATAACCGGTGGTCGTTCTCCTCCCTTAGAACCAATTCTTCGCAAACTTTGTCATCTTCACATGGTCGTTGTTAAATCTCCTCTTTTAAAATCTCCTCCCGACTCGCTTCTTCTATTTTCATGGCCATGATTACCACCGAGTGGTAACCATTTTTGTCCGTCTGTTTCTTTCTCCATTGGTTATCATTATTACATTGATCGCTATCTCAGTACGATCCACGGTTGTGGTCCCTCATTTGACCGCACTCGTTATCTCGCTCTAATAATTGAGCCTCATTTTAAACATCGAATAAAGAGAAAATTTATGAGAAATGAGATCTTGGCGTATCTGGGGTTTCAAACCTCTAAGAAACATCCGCGTCATCGTTCCTCATTCTCCACCAAATGAGGTGCAAACACGGATAACTCGCAAACTTTGCCTCGTACTAAGACACCGTCGTGTTGTTTTGTTCTAATCGATGAACTCCACTTCCTTCATATATGTGAACACTTTCGGGAAAGTATTTGTCATTAAATAGCTTCAAAGCGTCTCCCCAAGACATGTTGAGTGCGGTTTGGATGGGTGCGCTTCACAGGACTCCACCGATGAGTCCGCCTCGCCACGGAACATAAAGGTGGCGAATGGAACCTTCATTCCTCCGTGCATCCCAAGACATCGAATATCTTGGTAATTTGTTTGACCCATGTTTCGCCGTATGATCGGATCGGCTTTCCCTTAAATCTGGTGGTCCCAACTCTTTGAATCGCTTGCTTTGTGACAACCCGTGAATTACTATCATTTCCTCCTGTATTTTGAACACGAGTCTCCTAAATGCGATTTTGCATGAAGCGCAAAAAACTTCTAAACATCCCTCGTTCATCATCGCTTTCAATGGTGTTGTTCACGGGAGGAACATTGCCGACTGTTGCACGTTCTCCTCGTTGGTGAGTCTGAGGCATCTCCACGGTCTCATTTCCATTGTTAATATTCTCATTCGACATTCTCAAATCATCGTCATAAAACAAGGGTTAATTAAGGAAATCAATATATCACATAATATCCCTATATCTTGACCAACTAACAAATAAGCTTAGGTAGGACACACTAGCGAAGGATTTACTCGTCTCTCCCTCCTAGTTCTATTCCCGATCTCGCCAGAGATCATATCCCTAAGCTCGATACCCATTGTGGCGCCCCCAAAATAGGTATACATCACCTATTACGAGTTGTCAATACATGATGCGAAACAACTACAACTTTATTATTACAACAAGAAAGCGTGAGTTTGAATACAAATATTATCTTCTAGACAATATCTATACTCAAATAAATCCTCATCACATTTATTGATACATTATTTTACAAAAATGGTGAGGACTACTAAACAATCCTTTCTAAAACCTTCATTCCATACCCAGGCTCGTACTCGCTATATTCTCGCCTCCACGAGAAAAATGGAACAAAAGAAAAGGGTGAGCTCAACTAGCTCGATAAAGAATATTATGACTAAGATAATATACAACAAATTATCGTTAGTCTTCAATAGGGAAAAATATAATAGAATACTGATAGACAACAAATTTTAAATCAATATTAAGTAGCGGAAATAATAATTCATTAGAAGAGTTAAGTAGAGAATGCAAACTACTATCTTCTATGTATGAATTTAAAAGTTCATCGTCTCATCTTTTATCCCCTGTAACATCAATCAATATACATACGGAATCAAATATTCATCTTTGCACACAGCCAAAGATATTCATCGATTAAGTCATGTTCATTTAAACACTGTTCATCTTTGCACTACGGGCCAAAGATATTCTTGAAATCATTCATCTTTGCACTACAGGCCGAAAAGATATTCTTTAAGAAATCATTCATCTTTGCTTCTGGGCCAAAGATATTCCATAATATCATCATTTAAGGCCGAGGATGATGAAAATATTTTTTAAAGAAACAAATCCGATTGAAACAAAAATGACAAGGATTAAGGATTAAGGATTCGTACTTGGGTTTTATCCACGTCCAAAAATACCTCAAAAATAATCATAGTGGTGTAAAATTCAAGAATGATCAAAACATGGATACAATCGAGTTAGTATCCGAATAGATGTTTTAGACGAAAAGAAGAAATTTTATTTTTCGATTGAATAATCTTAGTATACGTGAATAGTAACTCAGACACCAAAAGATAGAAATTCCACAAAAATATCTTCACGCTTCATGAATAGTACTCGTGAGTGAGAACTCGTGAATAGTAACTCATGAATAGTAACTCGTGAATAGTAACTCATGAATAGTAACCCGACATGAAAAAGTTCCAAATTTGATAAAAACTTGGATCAACATTTCAATTATAATGATATTGAAGAAATAATATCATTCTGAAAAAAATAATATCCCTTACCTCGAAAGATCGGTTCTTTAGCTAGAATCTAGGGTATAGTCTTTGAAGGAACTTGCACCGTCTAGCAATACTCAAAGTATACTCAAAATACTCACAAGAATACGCTTCGATAATATAGAGAGAAAAAACTTCAGTTTCTAGTGTGATTTTCAATTCTAACCTAAGCACCTATTTATAGGAAATTGCTTAGAACACCAAAGCAGAAAATTTAATAAATTAATATATATATATATATATATATATATCAAATTCATACGCCAACCTTAGAATTCAGATCCTAGCATTTCCCACATGCCACCTTCTAGAAAAGTAAGAAAAAAAAAACGTTTTTCATAAAATAAATAATTAAAACTTTCAAAAATTAATTATTTCAGAACTTCAGAGCTTCAAAAATTCATAATTAATAGTCCTTTCATCAGAAAATTCGAATCTCGCGAGTTTTTATAGGAAATTCAATTCTCTACAACTTTGCAGAAGAAAGTTTTTCCAAATTCCAAAGAAATCGACCGAAATCCACAAGCGGGCGATTTTCACATTATAATCAAATTTTAGTCAATAAATGGGGTCCACCGACATGTTTAACATGTTTTAAACATTTATTGCAACAAAAATACTCTTCCTCCTCGTATACTCATATATCCCACATTCATTGTAAAAATATCACCGTTAATATATTATTAAAATAATATATTTAAATGAATTATTTTATCGAAAAAGATAAAATTTCAATTTTCAACAATTGTCATTATAAAAATTTTCTCCATCTATATCCACATAAAATCAATATTTTTCTCATCATATGAATCAATAATTAATTATTCATAAATAATATTATGAGAATCACAATATTGACAACCGAGCGGTTTCGAGGAAGAGGGCTTTCAATAAGAATTTTTTCTTCTTTGGCAGCATGATTAGGTGACCAAACCTCTCCTTAGGCAGAACTTTCTAGACATTGCCAATAATGTTATCTAATAATATTATTCAGATAATATGAATTATTAGCTCGATAATGAAAAATCTTGTGTAATGACAATTATTGAAACAATGACAATATAAAATATCAACACGACAATTATTAACTCGATAAAATCTTTGAGCAGTAATTCTTTGTAACCATTATTGAGTAGTAGTGCCTTCTACGTAAGAATCAATAATTGGTGCAATACTGGTATGCCGCTTCTTTCAACGCAGCGTATTAGTGTGTTTTAACCCTTTGGGTATTCCAACATGAGATTAATCGGTAACAACTACGCCGTTATTTTTAAACAACTTATATTTGTCGTTTTCTTCATCCAATCGCTTCAAGTTATGGGGCCCACACATGGTTGCTGTGGTAAATGCGAATATTCCCAAGCAAAGACAAATATTCCACGACCAAACGAATATTCCCAAGAGCAATAATGAATATTTTATAACCACTTGCTTATTTTGAAATATTTGCGTATTTAACCCTTAACTATCCACATTAATCAAATCAACCCTTACTATTTCAAAATAATAAATAAAGGAAATTCCTTTTTATTTAAAAATTTCGGGGTCTTACACTATGACCTTATCTTGAGCTCGATTAATCACGGTGTTGAATATGTTAATCATCTCCTCCATCTTCATCCTCTTTGATTGTGCGTCTCTTTCTGCTATCCCAGCTCGTTGATAAGCTTCCTCATACGCGTCTTCGGCTCTTGTCCTCTTAGTAGATTCTTCTTTCAGCTTGTTCTTCAGTTCTACGATCACCTTTGTCATTTATTCATTCTCTTTGTCAGTGTGGACCAGCTTCTCTTCAACATTATTCAGACGTTCCTCTCGATCTTCGATCTCGTCGTCATTTTGGGCCATCGAGGTCTGTTGTTCAGCTACTATCTCTTCCAACTCCTTGACGGTATCCTGAAGTTCCACATTGAAGTCGTAGACTTCAACGTACATACGAGCATCTATCGAGTTCAGTGGAATCTCTTCCTCCTCGTCCTCGTCATCCTCATTGGGATCCTCCTCATCTGTTTCTACATCATCATCCTCATCAGGTAAACCCTCCTACTCAACCACTGTGACCAACGGAGATGACTCCCATGGTAGTAGTTGTTCCCAAACCCCCTGAATGTCACGAGACTCCTCCCCTCTAGGCATCCGAGTTCCTTCCTCTCTAGCCTGACTGGATTCTCCGACATTAACCATCCCGACAACAAAATTTTTAAGTTTTAATTACTAATCATTACTACTCAACACTAATGAGCACATAATTGTAATCACATAAGCACATAAGTGTATTATTACTTCTTCATTAAAACTCGATAAGAGTTTATCACCACTATCTTTTAAAGGTTACTTCCTTAGGCTTTTCCCCACCTAAGGTTCATAACCTAAAGCTTTGATACTAACTTGTGACACCCCCAAATTCGGGTACTTCATTCCCTCAAGATTTGGTGTTCACTTAATAAAAATATTCACATCTAACTACCCAATCATAATAAAATAGAATAATAAACCTTCCCATTAAAGGATTACATTAATAAAAATCTCCCAGGTTATCTAACCTTTAAATACAAACATTCATATGCAGAAAATTAAATAACTTCATTACATTAATAAAAATAAAGTCTGACAACAAAATGTCAACATGATTACAAGTCTTCAATACTTATTCATCTTTCCTTTCACTTTACTGGTGCTAGGTACATCTACCTTCTCAACTTTCGCTGTAATAGTTATATAAGCAAGAATGAGCAAACAAGGCTCACTTGAAATAATAATGAATAAAACTTTACAACAATTGCCAAATAATAGGCTCAATAGAACTGAACAATAGGTTCTATCAATGATAATCAAAATTCTGAATCATTCATATGAGGGTCATAAAACCACGAACTATGTCCATAGTTATAAGTAATCTTTCCACTTAAACTTTAATAGTCATAAAACTATAGGGACTCCTCGTACTTAGAGGGATCAACCCTTCGTACAATGTATTGTACACAAACATTTCAACGCTATGCGTAAATTATCCCCTAATAATAGGGTTGTTCATCTCAGCATTTAGAATATAAGTCCGCACCAAAGTAAGTTTGGTTTGGATACGTTTCAAGGTAATTTGGAATTAAACGGTCATCAACTAAGTATTAGTTGAATAAAAAGGTAATCACATTATGTTATGAAAGCATAAGCATTTGAATAACATAATATACCTTGGTTGAATAATATTAAACTAAGGTTATTAAGAATTGGATACTGAGCATGCATAACAAATAGTAAATTGAACGATAAAACTTGTTCAACATTAGTATATCATAATATATAAACTTGCATGTAAAATAACAAGTTAAAGATTAGAGTAACTTCAAGAAATAAGATTTAGGAAACTTGCCCAATAATAAACAAGGTAGAGTAAGAAACTAGCTATACAACGAAACAAGTTAAAGACAAGAATAACTTGTTCAATATCAAAAGATAAGGTTTAGAAAACATGCCTTACATGTAGGCTAAACCTTAATAATTTGATTCATAATATCCTATACACATATCATTAGGATACAATTAGTCACTACAGATACTAGTACACAAATAAGTACCTATTTCATGTATGTCTTGATTTTTAATCACATAACCAAGTTACATCAATAAAATAATAATAACACTTATTACGTATTAATAACATGCTCGTTCTTAGCACTATAATACCATAATAACAAAATTATATTTTTAACAATCATCATATTGCATCATATCAACATTTACATAATTCATGCAAAACAAAAGCCATTTCTGTCCACTCTGCTAATCTTAGTATTTGGGCACCACGGTTTTACCTTTGTGGATGGTATTTATGGCGCCAGCGATCTTTGGCTTCATGTTATGAAACCTAGGTCATGGGCCTGACTACAAGCCCATGAAAGTCGTGGTCATGGCTCGACTTCGGCGATGGTATGAAGTTTATAGTTGGGATCTTTGATTTTGGTATTTGAGGCTCAGGTTTCTGAGCCGAACGCCAAGAAAGAAACGAACAAAGCTAAATTTTTATACATTTAATAGCTTCTAGCAGATTAAATTAACACGTATAATTTAGGTAATTTACACATAACCTTTACTCATCATACATATTATAACAACGATATATTTTATATATATAAATAAGAAATTTTTGCGTATAAATTTTTTTTTTATTTTAAGGATGAGGATTTGTACAAGATAATATGTTTATGTATTTATGTGATAAATAAAAATATATTATTACATAAATGATTACAAATAATTTTATTTGAGGATTATTGATTATTATAAAGTATATTCTTATAATAATTAATTTATAGTAGAAATGTTTAATTAATTATTTTCCATGAAAATATAAACATATATTATTTAAATAATATATGAAATGATTTTTAGAATAATTATAATAATTATTTTATTATATGAATTTTAGTATGATTATTAAGTTAATTATTTTAACTTAATTATTAAGGTTAAATATGAATAATAAATCGGATATGGAATCAAACCTTAATTTTGGATTTTTATCCGAGGATGAGAATAATAATATAATATTAATTATATTTTAATTTTTGATGCTTTATAAATATATACGAGACGTGCGTATTGATAATGGTTGGTCAATTTTGGTGTTTAATGTTAAAACCCTAGTTTTCTTGTGGGAAACCCTAATTTGAAAATCAATTGTGAGTTTAAAGGCGTTATATAAGCGAAGTTATATGATTTATGATGTGTATTATATAATGATTTGATTAATTAGGTAAACCCTAATTTTAGAAATCCTAAATAAATTCTTTAGAAAAACCCTAATTATCAAACCCTAATTTCAGAAATGAGAAACCCTAATTTGAAATTCAAATTAGAGTTCGAGATTGGTTGTAATTGTGATAAGGTGATTAACTAACAAGTATTAGAATTACAATTGTTAATTATGGAAATCCTAAATTGTTAAACCCTAATTACTAAACTAGAACCCTAATTTAGTAATTAGAAACCCTAATTGTAATTTGGTAACCCTAATTACAAAAAGAATAAACCTTAATTTCTAAAATAGCAAAGTTAATTATAATTAGAGATATTAAACCCTAATGTTCCTATATAGATTAATTAGAAAATTAATCATAATTATGAAACCCTAATTTCAAAATTTTAGAAACTAAAATTTATTTAATTTTATTTTTGTGCAAACCCTTAATTAGAAATTCTATAATTGATTTGTGCTAAACCTTAGGGTTAAACCCTAAGGGTTTGACAAGATTACAATTTTGCCATTAAAAATAAAAGCCAAATGACCCTTTTACCCTTTTGTGCATTTTTAATTGATAACTTGTGTATCTATGCAAATGTGGAGTGGGTGACCTAACATGTTGACTTAGTGACTTAAATATCCAGCAATCAGCCACTTATATTAGTCAATCATGCATCCACCACTTCTATAAATAGATCAAGAGAGAGAGAAAGCCACATTTTTGCTCATTTTGTGCACAACACTAAACCTAACTCTCTCAAGCCCCACACCTCCGAAATTCTTTAGTTTTTCAAAGAATAAAACCAAAGTCAGATCCACTAACATCCATAACAAATCAGAAGTCAGAATCAGAATTGGATCAAAGTAAAGGTATAAAAACCCTAGCTATAATCTAACCTTGATCTGCATGTTTGATGTTAGGATTAAATGTTAAAATGAGTTGTTTATAGTTTATTATGATGACCTGGGTTGGTATTATACAGATCCATATCATCTAAGTGTCCAAAATCAAGTTCGGAGAAAATGGGGAATTTTTTTTTGTGTTGTCGGATGACTAATGTCGGACCGGTGAGATCTATTTACGTGTTTCGCTTTTTGTGTTTTGAGCGTTGGTAATTATAGTATGTCAGCTGGTCTGTATTCTAGAACTTTAATCTAGCACAGATCGTTCACAGAATGAAAGTTACGGGTGGTCAAACCTCATTGACTGACCATCACTATTAGATTTCTGGAAAACCCAGATCGTGGGTGGGCTAGACCCGTGCTGATATCGAACCCAATAGCTGAAATAGAGGCTCACAATGAAAACAACTCGGATGAGGTGGTCATTGTAAAAAATGTAATACCAGATCCGGAGATGGTGGAGCTGACAGATAGTGATTCGGACACTAAAGTTGAAGCTGATCAAGCATCAACGGAGGTGCAAGATCTGAAGAACAAGATTTCTTCTCTGGAAAGGCTGTGGGAGATAGAAAAGCTGTTGAATAATCAGTTGCGTCAAGCGTTAATAGAAACAATGAAAGAACAAGATAAGCTTAAAATCCAAATTGATCAGATGGGAGCCACAAGAAACACCGCGTGTGCAGCTCCCAGCAAGAAGGGAAAAAGAAAGATAGAAGACCATGACTTAGGAAAACCTGATAAGAAGAAAGGGAAAAGAATTTGTTACCTTTGCAGTTATAAAGGACATACTACTCTGTATTGTCCCGACTACAAACCAGGAACATGTTTTATCTGTGGGATAGAAGGTCATCAGTCAAAAAGTTATCCAAGGAAAAGGTGTAATAATTAGGTAGTATAGGTTCTGTTGTGTAGGTGTGTTTAATGTAATAAATATGATACGTATGTCTGTGTAATGTAATGTTCCCAACTTTTGTAATGATCAAGTTTGTAAATCCTGACTTTTGTAGTCACCAAGGGATAACTGATGTTTAAAGCATTATGTGCTATGTTATGTAAAATATTCATTAAATGAATATGAATCTATGTTTGAGTAATGAAACAAGTTTAATATATTAAACTTATGCGATAAGGTTTAGAATGTAAGTTAAATTCATGTTTATTTAATCAGATAATGCCACCAAGACGTCGAACTCGAAACCAAAGGGCAGAAGAATCTGTCAACAACGTTGAGGGACAACAACAAGCAGACCCGATGCAGCACTTTGCGAACATAGTAGCACAAGCTATGCAATAAGGGATACCAGTCACTGGGAATCAGCTGGATATTCGCTTAGCAAACTTCAAAGACTTTAAGGCTGTTGGACCTCCGAAATTCAAAGGTACAACTAGGGTAGATTGAAAAGGCGTTTGTGGTAGCTAGGGTAGATGAAGGGTATAAAACTGCTTTTGCCACTTACATGATGAAGGGTGAGGCAAATTTTTGGTGGGAAGGAAATCAGGCTAGGGTAGGAGAAGGTGTAGTCACATGGGATAGATTTAAAACTTTTTTTTTGAAAACTATTTTTCACCTAGTATGCAGGCAAGGATGGAGGTTAAATTTTTAGAATTAAAGCAGAAGAATATGACTGTTGTGGAATACGCCGCAAAATTCAATGAGTTAGCTAGGTTTGCCCCGCATCAAGTTGATACAGAGGCTAGGAAAGCTAGAAGGTTTGAGCTGGGATTAAAACCCTGGCTCTATAACAAGGTGGCAGTGTTGCATATTCCTACATTTTCAGCACTCATGGAGAAAGCAATCATAGCTGAGGAAGGGAGTGAGGCTATGAGCCTCTACAATAAGGAGAGGAAGAATAAGGGTAAGAGCGAAGGAGCTGGGAAGGTAGGAATTAATAGTGGGAGCAGGGTGGAGATGGAAAGAGGAAGGTGAACAACTTTGGGAGTGTGCAGGTGAAACAAGAAGGTGTTAAGAAGCCAGCGGTACAGTGTAAGAGTTGTGGAAAGAACCACTCAGGGGAGTGTTTGAAAGGAAAATTCGTTTGCTATAAGTGCGGGCAGGAGGGCCATATCTCTCCTAACTGCCATAATCCTAGGATGAACAGTGGGTGTTTTCTATGCGGGTCGACTGAGCACAAGATGAAGGATTGTCCGAAGAGGAGGGCGGAGGTAGGAAGTGTGAATACTGGTACTAGCAGCGGGACTTTAGCAATCACGGGACCTACGTCATCGAAAGCAAGCCAACAAAATCTACTGCAAGGGTCTACAACATGATGATCCCAGGATACGATGGCATTTGAATCTTTGGAACTCGTGTATTATTCGTATAACTTTTATTTTATTATACATGATTTTCCTATATATAGTAAACTATTTTATAAAAAAAATTTGAAGGAGGAATTTGAGTTCTTTTAGAATTTAAATTTCTGTTTAATCAGAAAGACAAGCTTTATGTGAATAGTTAAAGATCAGTTCGATCAAAGTTGATCAAGATCTACTTGAAATGATTGTGAATGCTATGTACCCTGGTATGTATAGGTTTTTAAAACGGTGATTCCGGGGACAGAATCTTTATAAGGGAGGGTGAATGTAACTACCCGATATTTTTTATAGAAATAAATAAGAAATTTTGCGTGTAAATTTTTATTTTTTTTATTTTAAGGATGAGGATTTGTACAAGATAATGTGTATATGTATTTATGTGGTAAATAAAAATATATTATTACATAAATGATTACAAATAATTTTATTTGAGGATTATTAATTATTATAAAGTATATTCTTATAATAATTAATTTATAGTAGAAATATTTTATTAATTATTTTCCATGAAAATATAAATATATATTATTTAAATAATATATGAAATGATTTTTAGAATAATTATAATAATTATTTTATTATATGAATTTTAGTACTGATTATTAAGTTAATTATTTTACCTTAATTATTAAGGTTAAATATGAATAATAATCGGATATGGAATCAAACCCTAATTTTTGATTTTTATCAAGGGATGAGAATAATAATATAATATTAATTATATTTTGATTTTTCAGTGCTATAAATATGTACAGTATGTACGTATTGATAATGGTTGGTCAATTTTGGTGTTTAATGTTAAAACCCTAGTTTTACTGTGGGAAACCCTAATTTGAAAATCAATTGTGAGTTTAAGACTGTTATATAACTAAGTTATATGATTTATGATGTGTATTATATAATGATTTGATTAATTAGGTAAACCCTAATTTTAGAAATCCTAAATAAATTCTTTAGAAAAACCCTAATTATCAAACCCTAATTTCAGAAATGAGAAACCCTAATTTGAAATTCAAATTAGAGTTCGAGATTGGTTGTAATTGTGATAAGGTGATTAACTAACAAGTATTAGAATTACAATTGTTAATTATGGAAACCCTAAATTGTTAAACCCTAATTTAGTAATTGGAAACCCTAATTGTAATTTAGTAACCCTAAATACCAAAAGAATAAACCCTAATTGCTAAATTAGCAAAGTTAATTATAATTAGAGATATTAAACCCTAATATTCCTGTATAGATTAATTAGAAAATTGATCATAATTATGAAACCCTAATTTCAAAATTTTAGAAACTAAAATTTATTTAATTTTATTTTTGTGCAAACCCTAAATTGGAAATCCTATAATTGATTTGTGCTAAACCTTAGGGTTAAACCCTAAGGGTTTGACAAGATTACAATTTTGCCATTAAAAATAAAAGCCAAATGACCCTTTTACCCTTTTGTGCATTTTTAATTGATAACTTGTGTATCTATGCAAATGTGGAGTGGGTGACCTAACATGTTGACTTAGTGACTTAAATTGCCAGAAATCAGCCACTTATATCAGCCATTCATGCATCCACCACTTCTATAAATAGATCAAGAAAGAGAGAAAGCCACATTTTTGCTCATTTTGTACACGACACTCAACCTAACTCTCTCAAGCCCCACACCTCCGAAATTCTTTAGTTTTTCAGTTACAAAACCGAGCCCCACTAACATCTATATCAAATCAGAAGTCAGAATCAGAATTGGATCAAAGTAAAGGTATAAAAACCCTATCTATAATCTGACCTTGATCTGCATGTTTGATGTTAGGATTAAATGTTAAAATGTGTTGTTTATAGCTTATTATAATGATCTGGGTTGGTATTATACAGATCCATATCATATAAGTGTCCAAAATCAAGTTTGGAGAAAATCTGGGAAAAAGTTTTGTGTTGTCTGACAGCTAATGTCATACCCGGTAGATCTATTTTTGTGTTTTGAGCGTTGGTAATTATAGTATGTCAGCTGGTCTGTATTCTAGAACTTTAATCTAGCACAGATCGTTCACAGAATGAAAGTTATGGGTGGTCAAACCTCATTGACTGACCATGACTATCGGATTTCTGGAAAACCCAGATCGTGCCCAGAAACGTCTGACAAGATGTTCTTGGGCTCTGATCTTCACTTTGTATGTCGCTTTATTGTTTATGTTGAATTTATGTTGTAGTAGGTAATATTATCTGCAATATCATTCCTTAAAATCATCCAAACATCAAATATTATGAGCACAGAGGCTGGTCAAAGTAGGTACCACGAGCACGTTTTCTGTTTTCTGGGTAACCCAGAAAATAGATGAACGTGTCGTCTGACATCCTTTGACCGTACGATATCTAGCGATTATGTTATTGTTATAGTGATTTTAGGTAATGGATCTCTTCATGTACATGTTGGTTACATACTGAAAATCTTAGATAACAAAAAAACAATGCGAATCGAGAATTTATGGAAGCTCAATTAGGTTAGTGAATCGTTCTTCATTTCTAGGTAACCTAGAAATGAAGAACAGCTCTGACAGCCACTTTGAAGGCTTTGATCTTGTTGTGTATTTGTCGTTTGATCATGATGGTGGTTGAATATTGTAGTATTGCACTATGTCTACAAGATCTGACCATTATATTTTCCAGAAACACAATACACAGTTCACGATTGTCGGTCAAACTAAGCCACTTGAAAACTTGCATGAATGTTCTGGGTTTAGCCAAGAACACGAAGAACACCTATAACAACGGTTCTGTCGCTATAGGCAGTCTTTAGCGATACTTTTATTAAAATTAATTATTTAAAATTCTGAAAATTATTTAAAAATAGTAATTAATTTCCAAAAAGTACAAAAAAATGTTTTAAAAAATATTTTTAAATTATAAAAATTAACTTTTAATAATTTGAAATATTTTTCATAAATATTAGTATTTATTTAAATATTATTGATAATTAATTTATTTATTAAATGCATTAAATAAATTAATTAAAAATGATTTTATTATATTAAAAATCATTTTAAATGATAATAAGTTATTTAAAAATATTTAAAGTTATAAAATATAAATTTTAATATTTTAAAGCAAATTCCATTAATTAATTAATATTAATTATCATTAATTTATTTACTAAATGAAATAAATTAATTAATTAAAAATGATTTTATTATATTAAAAATCATTTTAAATAATAATAAGGTATTTAAAAAATATTTTAAGTTATAAAATATAACTTTTAATATTTAAAGATAAATTTCATTAATTAATTATTATTAATGATATTAGAGTTATTTAATAATTATATTAAATAATTTAGTTTAAAAATGATTTTAATATTATAAAAATCATTTTAAATGAAAATAAAGTGTTTAAAGATATTTTAAGTTATAAAATATAACTTTTAATATTTAAAGGATAATTTCATTAATAATTTAATATTAATGATTATTAATTTATTATTAATGATATTAAATTTATTTAATAATTATATTAAATAAATAGTTTTAAAATGGTTTTATTAACTTAAAAATCATTTAAAAGAATACAAATGAATTAAAAATATTTTTAGTTATAATTAATGACTTTTAATATTTTGATAAATGAACATTAATACTTTAATATTAACGATAATTATTTAAAAAGATTTTTAAATTTTTAAAAATTATTTAAGGGTAATATTAATACTTTAAAAGTATTTCAAGTTATTATAAATAACTTTAATATTTGGAAATGATTTCATTAATAGTTTAATATTAATTAAATATTAATGATAATAGAATTATTCAATATTTAAATCATTTAATAATGATTCCTGTATTTGAAAATTCATGATAAATTATAATAAATGTTTTAAAATTATATTAAGTCATTTAAAAATAATATGACTGATATTTATAGATATTGAGTTCTGAGAATAGAGTCTTAGACTCGATAATTACCGATAAATAAAGTGTCGTTTCAGCACAAGCATATATTTCGTAAATTGATCTGGGCTTAGATAATTTAGTTAGATATGTGATTATTTGTGATTCAATGGTTGTTAAACATGGGTAATAATGTGATTAGGTTATGTGCTGACTGCGAAATGCAGTACTATGTGTTATAGTATATTGTGCTAATCGAACGAATGATCTGATTAATGATAGGTCGTGATATAAACGATAAAACTAAGTTGTGAACTGTAAGCAGCGCATCAGGCAAGTATCTTACCTTTGCATTTTCTTTATGCAATGGACATGAGTAAGAATATTTATGAATTATATTATTACTGT
Source organism: Panax quinquefolius (assembly GCA_020205615.1). Lineage (NCBI taxonomy): Eukaryota > Viridiplantae > Streptophyta > Magnoliopsida > Apiales > Araliaceae > Panax > Panax quinquefolius. The sequence continues at coordinate 68,833,510 of CM035169.1, forward strand.
ACAAATTATTAACCATATATTATATACGCTCATTGATTATCAACATGTTAGTATATGGTAATTCAGATATTTATATTTTGTTCGTTAATTTCTATAAATGGTTATACAAGTGTCCCCACTTGGATAATCATTGTATTTAATCACATGTTGATACACCTTTGTCAATTACCCGTATATATATATGTTGAATTATAGATTATTGTTGAACAAGATAAAACCTTTGATTTGGAACCTAGACAAGTATGAACATCCCTACACGGGAAAAATTTTATGCGCCCAAGGCAGACAGAGTGAACGATACCCTCGTTCTTGCATGTAGTATTGATCAATGCAGGGCATAACGGGCTGATCACCCCCCGTGCCCGTAAGTTATGACGGTTTGCAGATGAATTTCTATTTAACCTATTTGAAAAAAATTGAAAACAATGTTCATAGCATGTCACCTAAACCCTATTTATATTCAGTACGTAGTTTTAAAAATTTGGTATAGAATTGATATATTATTATCATTGGTACAGATTACTTCACAACTGTTGAATCGTTGTAGAAAGGTAGTGTAAAGAAAACATTTAAATTCTTTCATCATATATATATGAATTGCTATTACTTGCTGGGCACTCAAATGCTTATCCTTGCTTAATTTAAATGTTTTCAGCTAAGGGTGAACAACCAGAGAGCTCTACTAAGAATAAGGGAAAGGAAAAGGTTGTTGAATGAACAAAAGGCTATGTTATGTAATAGTTAACTTTATTAAGACAAATATGATATATATTATCTAACATGGGTTGTAATGAATGTTTAAAGGTTACGTACTTGGGATTCAGACTCTGATGAATATATAAATTAAGTTGATCTTTATATTATTGTTATTATTATTAGTATTATTCCGCTCATAGAAATTCTATCGTGAAGCATCGAGTTCGGGTTTCAAGTACCCGGATTTGGGGGCTCTACACATATATTAATTTAAAACAACTAAACAACAATTTTAGAAAGATTAAATCCTTGAAAGCCATGTTTTTAAACCAAAACTCCATTTTTGACATTGTTTAACAAAGTTTAACTGTAATTGCACAATTATAAACCAAATTGATTTATTCTAACTATATTCTCTTTGTTTCTTACCAAATTAATATATTCAAAGTTCAATTATCTATTAGTTCACAATCAAATACTAATTTTGTTACTCCTACGAACCACGTTCATACATATATTCATTGTAAATAGTTTTCTTCCTTAACTCATTAATTATTTATTAAACAAATAATTAACCAAATCAAATCAAATTGAACAAGTATTTATTCAACAATAAACACATCCGTTAAATATTTATATAATTTAATAAATATTTAAAAATTACAATTAAAATTTTGGATTGCTACATTAATAAAGTTCTAGCTATCCTTTCCAGAAATTCCTATTCTCCAACTCTCAATTCTCTATAATTCTCTCTAACTTTCTCTTAATTTTCTCTAACCTCTGTTCTCTTAGTTAGCCATTAGGAAAAGAAATACGTGTAACATATAAACCCACATACTTCAATTATAAAAACAAACATGATGCGTTAGTTGAAATAAGCCAAAGGCCACAAGGCCTTGTTTGGCTAAACACAAACTCCCCATTCTAGTTTATTTTAATAATATTTATATTATATAGTTTCATGTGTCACACTTTAATTTAATCAATTTTTACACTTATTATTACACTTATAATAATTATAATTTTCATTATAATTATACTTACGTTTAATAAATTATTATATGTCTAATTTAATTATTAGATTAAACTAGAACATCATTTTATTTAATTTAATCATTTTCTTAAATATTAAACAATTCATTTAATTTAATTATTCCATTAAATCAAACTTTCAAATAATAAAATTACCATTAATTAATTTAGTTAATGTACACACTTAACTAAATTATTGCACCATAATTTCACCAATTATTTATTTTTCTCAATAAATATATTATTAAAAATATTTATTTTATTCAATTAATATTTAAATTAATTACAAAATTTCTCGATCGTTACATCCTTCCCTCCTTAAAAGGATTATGTCCCCAATATCACGACTCGATAAATTTATTCGTTACATTTTTCCCTCCTTAACAGAATTCTGTCCCCAGAATCGCTAAACAAGATTAAGCAAATAACTGAGGATAATTTTTCATCATAACATCTTCAAGTTTCCACGTATCTTCTTCAGCATTGTGGTTTCTCCAGATTACCTTAACAGAAGGTATTACTTTATACCTTAGTACTTGCTCTTTTCTGTCAATAATTCTAACAGGGACTTCTTCATATGACAAGTCTTTGTCAAACTATAATGAGCATATTCTATATTCTATAACATGCTTATAATCAGGCTTATATGAACTTAATACCGAAATATGGAAAATGTTATGAATATGTCCTAATTTCAGAGGTAAAGTTACCTCGTATACCACTTCACCAACTCGCTGTTGTACTTCGAAAGGTCCTACAAACCTAGGGCTCGGTTTTCCTTTTTACTAAATAAATTTTTTTCCTTCCAGGAGACACTTTCAAGAAAAGAAAACTACCGAAACAACGAATTTTTGATTTTGTCGAGTTGATCGGCATATTTTTTTGTCTATCTTGCACCTAATAATCTTGCCTCGAATCACTTTGGACGATCTCAACGATCATTGTACCAATTACGGACCTAGCGGTGGCGTTCTCCAACTTCGTCCCAAAGATAAGGAGTTACAGATTTTTTGCCGTAACTATTATTATAGGCAAATTCAACCAACGATAAATAATTATCCCAATTTCCTTTAAAATTCATAACACATGCTATGAGCATATCCTCCAGTGTCTAGATGGTCCTCTCACTTTGTCCGTCAGTTTGAGGATGGTACGCCGTGCTCATTCTCAACTGCGTTCCCAAGCATTCTTTTAGTCGTTTCTTGAAATTTGATGTGAAATGTGGATCTCTGTCTGATACAATGGACACCGGGACACCGTGTCTTGATATAATTTCCTTCACGTACAGTTTTGCCAACCGATCTAGGTTAAAACTATTTTTGATTGGCAGAAAGTGTGCTAACTTCGTCAATCGATTGACAATCACCCAAATGACGCCGTAACCTTGCTGAGTCCTTGGAAGACCTACCACAAAATCCATTGTGATATGTTCCCATTTCCATTCTGGTATCTCCAACGGTTGCAACAATCCGCTTGGCCTTTGGTGTTCAGCCTTAACCTTTTGACACGTTAAGCATTTTGCCACACATTCAGCAACAACCTTTTTCATATTTGACCACCAAAAATGATGTCTAAGATCCTGGTACATTTTTGTACTTCTAGGTTGAATCAAATATCGTGAGTTATGAGCCTCGCTCAAAATTTTCTCTTTAATTTCTGGTACTGGCGGAACCCAAAATCTCCCTTCGAATCGAAGTATCCCTTCCGAATCAATTTTAAATTTGTTTTCCTCACCTTTAGACACTTTTCTTCTTATCTCTTCACAGTTCTCATCCTGAAGTTGTGCATTCCTCACCTTATCTACCAACATTGAATTGTTTCCCATTTGGAACAATTTTTCATCTGATTCTGTCGGATATTTAATTTTCAACTCCATCTTTGCCATTTCTGATACTAGTTTTTCCTGAGCAGTCAACATCACTAATTTCTCCCAACCCTTTCTACTTAAGCCATCAACAACAACATTCGCCTTTCCAAGATGATAAAGAATCTCGCAATCGTAACCTTTAATCAATTCCAGCCATCTCCTCAATCGTATATTCAAATCTTTCTATGTAAAGATATACTTCAGACTTTTATGGTACAATATCTCACACCTCTCTCCATATAAATAGTATCTCCAAATCTTTAGAGCAAACTCTACTGTAGCCAATTCCAAGTCATGAGTCGAAAACCCTTTCTCATAATCTTTCAAATGACATGATGCATTCAAAATAACTCTGTCGTTCTACATAAGCACACAGCCTAGTCCCTTATGCGATGTGTCACTGTACACCACAAAATTCCCTGTATTATCAGGAAATTATAACACATATGCTGAACTCAATCTTTTCTTTAATTCTTAGAAACTTTCCTCACACGTCTCCGTCCAAACAAACTTAACTGCCTTCCTAGTTAAATTCGCCAACGAAGTTGCGATCTCGGAAAAGTCTTGAATAAAACACATATAGTAACCTATCAATCCCAAAAAACTCCTTACTTCTGACGGTGTCTTCGGTTGATCCCAGCTTATTACTGCTTCAACTTTTGATGGATCTACCGAAATTCCCTCCTTATCAATAGCATGCCCAAGAAACTGTACAAGTTCTAACCAAAACTCACATTTTGAGAATTTAGCGTACATATTCTCTTTTCTCAATGTCTCCAACGTCACTTTTAAGTGTTCAACATGTTCCTCCTTGGTCTTGTAATATACCAATATATCATCAATAAACACCACCATAAATTTATCTAAGAATGGTTTAAACACCATGTTCATCAAATCCATGAATGCTGCAGGTGCATTGGTTAAACCAAATGACATAACCAGAAACTCGTAATCACCATACCCAGTTCTGAACGCTATTTTCGGTACATCATCTGGCCTCACCTTTAACTGATGATAACCACTCCTCAAGTCTATCTTTGAGAAATATCTTGCTCCCTTCAATTGGTCAAACAAGTCATCGATTCTCGGTAATGGATACCTATTTTTAATCGTGACCTTATTTAATTCTCGTTAATTAATAGAGAGTCACATCGATCCATCTTTCTTCTTAACAAACAATACCGGTGCTCTCCATGGCGATACACTCGACTGGATATACTTCTTGTCGAGCAATTCTTGTAATTGCACCATCAACTCTTTAATCTCTACTGGGGCCATTCTGTATGGGGCTTTAGATATCGGTGTCGTTTCTGGTATTAAATCAATCACAAACTCAATTTCTCGATTCGACAGAAGTCCCGGCAAATCATCTGGAAATACGTCTACAAAATCTCTAATGATCGGTATCTCTTCCATCTTCGTGCTCTTCTTCTGTGTATCGACTATGTGGGCTAAGTATCCTACACATCCTTATTTTATTAACTTCTTGGCCTGCATCACTGTCAGACAACTTGCTTATCGAGGTGACTTGCTGCCATAAAACACAACCTTTGACGGAGTCATAAGGTTAACACATTTCTTTTGGCAATTAATTAATGCCCCATAATTTAATAACAAGTCCATTCCCAGTATAACATCAAATTCCCCAAGTTTAATTGGTATGAAGTCTACCATCATATCGTGACCCTTTATAACCACTCTATTGGGAGAATGCATTTGTTGATTTGATGTTTATATATAAATGCTTATGATTATTTGTAAAGTCCTTCAAGGAATATATGTATAAGGACTTAGTAATAGATCAAATTTGTTAGGTTGATCTAAGCTGTTAATGTGTATCATTCTGGAAATGAATGTATAGATAGAAAGATCAAAGTTGTTAGGTTGATCTTGAGATGTAATAGATAGGCTTCGAAGAATTTATAGTGCATCAATCTGATCAAGATTGCAGAAGTCAAGGAAAAAACGCGGAGCTTTAAGAATCGTAGTGTGCCTGCCTTGAAGGGCCTCTTCGGAAAACGTAGAGTGGTCTCAACGTTTGCCGAGGCAACTCAAAGATCGTAGTGTGCTCTCGAAAACGTAGAATTTATAACTCAAGCAAGTGAAGATCGTAGTGTGCAAGTATTTAAGAGAAATCGTAGTGCTCTCGGTTGATAGCATCAGACGAAGCACCAAGGCGACAAGTCACCACGATCTGAATCGTAGAGTACCACGATCTGAGTCATAGAGTATCATTTATCTTATGTCAGAAACATCAAGCCTCACGCTTTATGTGGAGACAAACTCCAACATATGGGGAATGGATTCTAAACGTTGTAGTACTCACCAGTCCCAAAGACATAAGAGATATCCTTAGTATGCAACAAAGAAGCGTATTGAAGAAGCTAAAGAAAGTACCATTGGTAAGGGGGAAAATACCTTTTCAGGTGTTAGGTGAGAAAGCAGTCTGCTGTGTCAGTGGGCCAGAATGCAATTTAGAAGATGTGCAAAAAAGTCTCCATCAAAGAACAGAAAGGTTAAACGCATTTAATGCTTCAACGGATGGATCCAACGGATAGTTTTCAAGATCACATATATGCAAATCAAGCAGATGAGAGAAGCAATCAAGCAAGCATTCAACAAAAATGTACAAGAACTCTCAACGCTCAACTCTACAATCTGAGAAAAAGAAAAGCTTGCTCTGCTACTCAGTTCTTTCGAACAAGTGCTTAAACAACAACTGAGTAGCAACAATCAAAAACCCAACATCTACCAATCAACTGAAGAAAAAGTTCCAAGTCAGAAGGACTTGAAGAGTTCTAAGTGAACTGTAAAAGAGCCAAGTCTGCTGGACTTGATGAGTTCAAGAGTGAACTAAGAAGTTCCTAGACTGCTGGTCTAGAAGGAATCTAAGTGATTCTGAAAGTGTAAAAGACATCCTTAGTGGATTTCCTACTCGAGGAGTAGAAGAGTGGACTAGGAGCTTTAAGTGCTCTGAACCACTTAAAACGACTCTGTCTCTTACATTCTTACTATAACTGCTATATCTGCTATAATTGCTATATCTACCTCACTCTCATAAACTCACTATCTTAAGGGAGATTAAAACTAATATTAATTCCGCTAAAGTTTTAATCATTATCTACTAACAAGTTAAAACGAAAAGATTTTTAAATATCTATTCAACCCCCCCTCCCCCCCTTCTAGATAACTATTGTGCCTCTGAGAACTAATAATTGGTATCAGAGCAGGTTCTATTATACATCCTACAAAGCTTTAGTAGATCCAATGGAACACTTACCAAGTGAATCAGGAACTAGAGGAGGCAGCAAGCCACCAATGTGCAATAAAGATAAATTTGATAACTGGAAAGTTCGGATGCAAGCATACATGGACTTAATAGATGAAGATCTATTTGAGACCATTCAAAATGAGCCATATATTCTAACAAAGCTTGCACCAACTACAGACGATCCAAACAGAATACAAATCAAAGTCAAAGAATAATGGACTAACAATGAAAAAAGAACTATCCAACTTAACAAGAAGGCCAAGAACATCTTGTTTCAATCCTCAGAAGACGATCTGTTCGAAAACGTTGTCAACAGCAAAACAGCGAAGGACGTTTGGGAAACACTACTCATCATGCATGAAGGAACGGAAGAAGTAAGAGAAAACAAACAATCACTCCTGTCACAACAGTATGAAATGTTTGCTCATGTTCAAGGAGAAAACGTAACTTCCACCTATGAGAGATTCAATGTTCTGCTCAACTCTCTACGAGCATATGGGAAGATCTATCCAAACAAAGATCTGATCATAAAGTTTATGAGAGCCCTACCGAGCAGGTGGGATGCCAAAACCACTACTATTAGAGAGTCAACGAATCTTCAAGACATGACATTTCAACAACTATATGGCAATCTCCAGACATACAAACTGGAGCTGACTCAACGAGCTGAAACCCTATCAGAAGGAAGAAAGAAGGATAAGGGTGTTGCTCTCAAAGCAACTGAAAGTGCATCTAAGGTTAACACTGAGATTGACTCTGATTATGACGAAGACGATGATGAAGACTTTGCTATGTTGGTAAAAAGACTAAGAAGGTTCATGCGTCAAGGCAAAACCAACAACCAAGGAAGGTCAACAACTATGACAGCCAGGAGAAAATGAATGATCTATGTTACAACTGCAAGAATCCTGGCCACTTCATTGCCAACTGCAACAAACGTCTCAGAGAAGAACTAAAGAAGAAATCACATGCAAAGAAGGAATACAAAGGCAACAAAAGGCCTCAGAAGAGAGACAAAGGCCTGGTAGCTAGAGGATCGTGGAGTAATTTAGACAATGACTCCAATCCTGATTCTGGAGATGATGAAGAACCACAAATGGCTAACCTGTGCTTAATGGCCAAACATGCAAAGGACAAACAAAATTCTAACATACATGAAGTAAGTCTCGATGAGGTATTTGACTTCAACTCTCCTGATGTATACATTAATGATTTGAGAACTGCACTGCATTGCATAACAACTGATCTACATCAATACATGAAGTGGTTCAGAGTTCTGTCTAAGGATCATTCACTTCTTTAAGAGGAGAAAAAGAAAGTTCAAGAAGAGCTTGAAACAGCTCTTCTAAGTACTAACTTTCTCTCCAAGCTTGAGGCTGAGAATGAGATCTTAAAAAAGACAAATGAACTAAATGCACAAAGAGAGTCTAATCTAACCTCTAAAATTGAGGAACTAGAACAGACTATCTCTACATGGAATAAATCCTCATCATCAATGGACTCCCTGCTATCTAGTCAGGGAAATGCATTTGACAGAACATGCTAGGCTTTGGGGAATCCACTTCAGAGCCATGTGTGGAAAAGACAAAGGAAACTAGCACTAGTAATGCCTCAAGTTTTAGTAGAAGAATTACCTTTGTGAAATCCTTACAGAAGGAAGAACCAGCCCAACCTTGTTCTACTGTTTCCATCCATACTCCAAGGAGTAAAGGATCTCATGATGGCCTGGGCTTCAGAAAAGAGAAGAGTAACCCATCCTCTACTCACCAACCTCTAAGGATCGTAGAGTTAAATAAAACCAACTCTACGAACCAACTGGGAAGGTATAGTAGAGGTAAGATACCCTCCTCACATTTTATGAGACCCAAGGACATGTGGAAGAAGGAAAATCAGTTTAACAGAAGAATGACTAAAGAACCACAAAAGTCCAAATGGAGAATGAACCCTCACACACACACATGCATGTATCACACTAAATGTTTTATGTGCAATAGAGTAGGTCACAAGGCTATAAGATGCTATTATAATTCCATGCATGTGAGACCCAAGATCAGACAGATTTGGGTCCCCAAGGGTATTAACAAAATATGACTCATACAAATATGGGTACCAAAATGAAGGTTAAATGTTATGACAGGAAAAGAGCTCCACGATCACAACCTGGTATCTGGATAGTGGATGCTCAAGACAAATGACTGGGAACAAAGCCCTTCTATCTAACTACATAGAGAAGGAGGGTCCCTCAGTCATCTTTGGAGACAAGGGGTCGGGCAAGACAAGAGGATATGGCTCTACTGGTAATGGTGCAGTATCTTTTAGCAAAGTAGCATATGTGGAAGGTCTCCAACACAAACTTCTAAGCATCAGCCAACTCTGCGACAAGGGTCATCAAGTAACATTCCTCAATAACCAGTGTCAAGTCAGAGATTTGAAGACATCTGTTGTAAAGCTAACTGGGACAAGAGAAGGAAATGTCTATACAGTGAATCTTGGTCAACTAAGCTCAAACGAGATAATATGCTTTTTGGCAAAAGCATCTAAAGAAATGAGCAGGCTATGGCATAGATGGTTGTCCCACTTAAACTTCAAAAGCATGTCCAAACTGGCATCAAAAGATCTCATTACAGGACTACCTAAGTTCAACTTTGTAAAAGAAAGGTCATGCAATGCCTGTCAGCTTGGAAGGCAAACCAGAAGCTCATTCAAGAGCAAAACTGCCAACTCTATCGACAAGCCCCTGCAGTTGCTCCACATGGATTTATTTGGGCCAATTCCAACAACAAGTCTTGGAGGAAAAAGATACTCTCTAGTTATAGTCGATGACTACACCAGATTCACATGGGTATTCTTCCTAACCTCAAAGGATGAAACGAGCTCCCAATTGATCAAGATGTTCAGACTGGTGATGAACGAGAAAGGAGAGAAAATCAAGGCTATAAGGAATGATCATGGAAGAGAATTCAACTTCTCAGAAATGGACCAGTTCTGCACAGATAATGGCATTAGTCATAACTTCTCAGCTCCACGAACTCCTCAACAAAATGGAGTAGCTGAAAGAAAGAACATAACTTTGATAGAGGCTGGAAGAACTCTACTAGCAACAGCTCATCTACCTGAATACACTACTAGAAAATTAAGATAAGGCGACGAGCTATAGCGACGGTCGGGGCGGAACTGACGCTATAGGGATCAATTAGCGACGGTAGGGGCGGAACTGACGCTATAGGACATCACTTTTTATTTTCGGAATCACACTTTATTTCCCTCTCACTTTCTCTTATTATCTCCCGATTAAATTTTTCTGAAGCCCTCTAATCTCTCTCTTCTCTGAAGCCCTAACCTTAGAAAAAACTCCAAAACCCTTGCGGCTTGCGGCTTCAAGTGAGAGGTCACAATATCAGACATATTCGATGAAGAAGAGGAATCGAACAGCACATCTTGTGGCTTCGAGTGGTGGAGCTCTTGCTATGGCATTTCTCTGTAATAAAGCGTTGTTTTCGATTCGAGTTCCGATTACCTGGCGCTTACCCCGCCGATCTCCAGGTTTTTGGCTAGGCGTCTGATTTATAAAAGCAGTGTATGATTTTATGTTTATTTTACTCTCTTTCTGTTTATTGAACAGTTTGGATGTTTTTCATATATCACATCCAAAGAGAGGAGAATAGTTGTCATGAAATGGATATGATGTTGTTTGATATTTTGTTATGATCTTTAAAAAAATTATCTGAAATGGATTGATTTTATTTTTGTTCTTTAAAATGCTGTCAAATAATTTAAGTTTTCTGGAAATTCCATATTTGAAATGGTATGTCATGTTATTGTTTCCAGTAGTATCTTATTATTATCTCCCGATTAACTTTCTCTAAAGCCCTAACCTTAGAATAACATCTAGGAATAATATCTCGTAAAAAGAATTTAGTTAATTGTGGAATTGCACTTTAACATCTAAAGCATGCTGGTGTGCCATTATATGATGAAGACGGAACTGTAATTTTAGGAGAGGACATTGTTAATGGAGATAAGGAGCTCACACTTTCTTTGCTCTAGAATATATTTGTTCACTTGCAGGTGAGTCGTCAACTTTTCTTCCACTAATTGAGTTGTTCCAATATCACGAACTGGTATCCTTTTTTGTTTTGACATTAGTAGGGCATCAATTACTCAGCACAATGTCCCATTCCCATTGTTTCTGCAGGGCCACTGCCACCATCACGCCGCATGTCCCTCTTTTTTATCGGGTAACTTCCATGATTATTTTTTTTAGCGAAGGCATACAATATCCTCGCTCTTGTTCCTGCGTCAAGGCTACTATTATAGATAAATTGGTAGGGACTAGTTTCTTTTCCCTTTCTTCTATATATTTACTAATTTTCTTACTGTATTTCTCTTCTTTCCTCTCATTCTTATGCATGTGAGAATGAATTCTTTATGGAATATATCTATGAAAATAATTTTTTTTGTTTTTCTACATACATCAGCATCATTTTGTACCTTCCATGAGTTAAATCTATGCTACCATATCTTATTCTTTGTTTAATGGTTGTGTCAGGTAGATCCATTTCTATGTTTGGTTGGAGATTGCAAATTACGAACTAGTGACACTGAATTTGGCCATCGCAAGATTATTTATGGATCCAAGAAAGATGATAATACTACTTTGAAGTATCTTTCCAAAATAGAATTCACCGAGGCCCAGACCAAGGAATCCCTGGCTTCTGTGATAGTGAAGAGTTTGGAAAATTTATCAGATGTAAACCTCATATTAGTATTAAAATTTACGAGTGCTTTTGATATTGAAAAAAAAATGATTATAGTAGAATCCTGGCTTGTGTTTTTTGAATAAATGTGCATTATTAATTAAATTTTTTTTTGAAATCTAAAAAGTCTATAGCGACGTCGTTGATCGTCACGACCATCGCTATAGTCCTAAAAGACCGCATATAGCTATATAGTTTCTGAAGCGACTTCTATGGTGACGGTTCGTGACCGTCGCTAAATCCTATAATGACGGTCTTTTAGTTAATAGCGACGATCATTACGACCAAATCTATAAAGTCAATTTTCTAAGATCGATACTTCAGGCGAAGCCGTCAACACTGCATGTTACACGCAGAACAGATCACTGATACACTCTATGAAGGAAGAAAGCCAAATGCCAACTACTTTCATGTATTCGGCTGTGCATACTACATTCTCAATAATGGTAAGTAGTACTTGACAAAATTTCAACCCAAGTCAGACGAAGGAATCTTTCTTGGATATGCCACAGACAGTAAGGCCTACCGAGTGGTCAACAAGAAGACACTGAGTGTTGAAGTCTCGATTCACATCATCTTTGATGAAACAGACTTAGACAAAACAGTGCTTCAAGACACTACGACCGATAGTGCAGAAACTGCGAGTGAAATCGTCGAGCTCAACACTACGATCGTAGTGCTAGATAATGAAATCGTTGAGTAAGAGAATGAGATCGTAGAGAAGCCTATGCAAGACAACGAACCTTTACACCAAGAAGAAGAAATAGATCTTGAAGATTTAAGATAAGAAGGTATCGGAGACGGATGTTCCAACCGTAAAGCAGAGATAGCAAGACATCACACCCAAGATCTAATCATTGGAGATTCGAGTGAAAGAGTCAAAACAAGAGCTGCCACCGAAAATGAATGCTTTTATCTAAGCTTTTTGTCACAAATGGAACCAAAGAAGATAGATGATGCTATGGAAGACTCCAGCTGGATAGAAGCTATGCAGGAAGAACTCAACCAATTTGAAAGAAGCAAAGTATGGAGATTATTACCAAGACCAAAGAGTCATCCTGTCATTGGAACCAAGTGGGTCTTCAGAAATAAAATGGATGAAGATGGAGTAATAACCAGGAATAAGGCAAGACTAGTGGCCAAGGGCTACTATCAGGAAGAAGGCATTGACTATGATTAGATATTTTCACCTGTTGCCAGACTAGAAGCCATCAGAATCTTTCTTGCCTTTGTTGCTCACATGAAGTTCAAGGTCTTCCAGATGGATGTTAAATGTGCATTCCCGAATGGAGAACTTCAAGAAGAAGTCAATGTAGAGCAACCTCCAGGTTTTATCAATCCATCTCTTTCCAATTATGTTTATAGATTAGACAAAGCCTTATATGGTCTTAAACAAGCACCTAGAGCATGGTATGAAACACTAACTAACTTCCTGATTGAAAATGGGTTCACTAGAGGTAGAGTAGATACCACATTATTTCTTAGAAAGCATAAAGAGAAAGTCTTATTGGTTCAAATATATGTTAATGATATTATTTTTGGTTCTACTGATGGAAAATTATGCAAGAGATTCTCCAAGCTAATGAAGAGCAAGTTTGAAATGAGCATGATGGGAGAGCTGAATTTCTTCCTTGGACTGCAAGTAAAGTAGACTGATGAAGGAATCTTCATAAACAAAGCCAAATACATCAAAGATTTACTTAAGAAGTATGGCATGGATTCAGCCTCTCCCATAAAAACCCCAATTGCTCCTGCAACCAAACTTGACAAAGATGAAAAAGGTAAAAGTATTGATATAACTCAATATAGAGGTATGATAGGCTCTCTTTTATATCTAACTACCAGACATATTGTTTGTAACATGCATATGTGCTAGATTTTAGGCTAATCCTAAAGAATCACATTTATCTATTGTAAAGAGGATTTTCAGGTATCTCAAGGGTACACCTTAACTGGGGCTTTGGTACCCCAAGGAATCCTCATTTGAACTAACAGGATATACAGATGCTGATTTTGCTGGCTACAAAATAGATAGAAAGAGTACCAGTGGCACCTGTCAATTGCTAGGAAACAGACTTGTGTCTTGGTTTAGGAAAAACAAAACTCAGTATCTACGTCAACTGCAAAAGCTAAATACATTACTACTGGCAGCTGCTTTGCTCAGATCCTATGGATGAAAAATCAGCTAGCAGATTATGGGTTTGATTTCAAATTCGTTCCCATTCACTGTGATAACACAAGTGCCATAGCAATAACTCATAATCCGGTTATGCATTCTAAGACTAAGCATATAGAAATAAGGTATCATTTCCTTAGGGATCATGTGCAAAATGGAACTATATCTTTACAATATATCCCTACTAAAAATCAACTTGCTGATGTTTTTAAAAAACCTCTAGATGAATCCAGGTTTAACAAGTTAATAAGTGAGCTAGGAATGCTTAATTTATAACATGAGATATATGCTCTAATATGTGCTAACTATACAGATACAATGGCTATGGTTGAAATCGTAGACATGATCAAGGGAAGTCCACGATCGTAGAGCTGAAGTGACATGAAAGAAAACGATCGTAGCATAGACTCAACCATCGTAGTGCTGACTCAACGATAGCAGAACCCCACCATCAAGAGGAGCATCCTATGATATAAGTTTCAAAACAAAGCAATCTCTCTGATAAGCGCCTTAGGAATAAACATAACCCTTGACTCACTTCAAGAGGTTGGCCCTTCCTAAGCTACCTTAAAAGAATGCTAAGTCAAAAACTCATCACAAGGATTCGGTCAGAATCGACGATCATAGTTCAGACACGACAATTGCTGGAACAAACTTGACGAATGCTAGACAAACTCGACGATCGTATATTAGACATGACGAATGCTGGACAGACTCGATGATCGTAGCTCAGACACGACGATTGCTGGATAGAATCAATGATTGTAGTTCAGACTCAACGAATGCAAAGTAGACTCAACGATCACAAAAGATACCTCAACGATCGTAGTCATCCCTAAGGACACATCAGCTCTGCAAGAGCCAAGGGAAAATCAATACAATCATTCTCAGTCAAATTCGTAGAGCCAAGCAGAATTCGACACCTGTCCCATTAAGCAAAATGGAAAGAGGGAAGTTACATGTACTATTTGAAAGCGTCTTTTTGAAATCAGAAGTTCAAAATATTATCTCTCTCATCCTCTCTCAAAACAGAAACCCTAGATAAGAAGAAAGCTCAGTCAATCACACTTCTTGCAAGAAAATCAATGGCGGATTCCAGTGTTATCTCCGGCTACAAACTCTACTTTGATGAGTTCAAAATAGGAAAACCCAAGTTTCACAAAACTATGTCATTACTGAAGAAGGCGGGTCTCGAAGAAGCTTTGGGTACAGACACATTGATCTACCCGAAGCTGGTAAAAGAATTCTACAATAATGGTGTATTTGAAAACAACACCATCACTGTGAAAGTCAGGAACGTAGAAATCAGACTAAAGGCTGAGGACATCAATCTAGCCCTAGGTCTCAAACCTGAAGGGTATTCGTCCATAGATGGCATAGACTTCCATAAGTGACTCAAAAAGATGAATCAAAAGAAATCACCCTCTGTCAAAGGATACAAGAAGAAGTTTCCACAGAGGTATGAATTTCTAGCTGATATTATTAGAAAATGTATATGATACAAGAGCTGTGGTCATGACTCTGTAAATGAGGTACAACTCAAGCTCATGACGGCTATATGTTATGAAATACAAGTTAACTATGGGGCTCTATTGCTTGAATGGATTGGGAAGTGGTTAGTCAGCTCAAAGAAGACAAAGAGCTCTCAAAAAATGCTCTACGGGCGATTCATAAGCATCATCCTACAAGCTGCTTTGGGTGACAAGATTAAGGACGACGAAGGAGAAGCCATTAATCCAAACAGGCGAATGACCCAATAACTATTCGAAAACTGGAAAAGGAATCCAGCTGAAAATGTGCGAATGATGTCTGAATCCAGTGGAAGAACTTGTGAAATAAGGGAATCAGGAGTACCAGGAAATATGTCAGTTATTAGAGAAATTGAAGGAGAAGAAGAAGAAACAAACAAGGGAGAACTCTTTGCCCTTATCAAAAAAAAGCAAGGGCAAGAGGAAGCTTAAGGCTAGGATGGAAGAAGAACCCCAGGGATCCACAACTGATAAACTAGTAAAGTCCTTTGACATTGAGACTCTAAGGATCCTGAGAAAGAAGCAACAGCAGGCTGAGGCAGAACAAAATAGAGCTACCATATCTCAGCTGCTGAAAAAGAATAAGATCAGCCACAAAACCAAAAGGTCATCTTTCTCTTCAATTGTAGAGTCTCTACTGATCGTAGAGACCAGACCAAAAACCTCGAGCAAAGAAGCTGCCACACCTGATGGTTTGGGTGATTAACAGGACAAAACTGAAGTTCAAGAAAGTCCTGAGGCTGTGGCTCAACCTATAAAATCACAAAGAAAACTGGTCAAGAAATATATCCTTGAAAATGAAAAAGTGCTCAAGGAGGAAGACAAAAGTATGGCTGCCAAAAAGGAACTGTCCAAAGAAAGCGAAGAGGACAATGCTCCAGCTGAGGGGGAGATGTGACGCCCCCAAAATAGGTATACATCACTTATCCTGAGTCGCCAAATACATGGTACAAAATACAAATACAACCTTTAATATACAACATGAACTGTGAGTTTTAATACAAATAATGTCTTCTAGACAGTATTCAAACTCAAAATAAGTCCTTAATACATTTATTATCACACTATTTCATAGAATAGAGAGGACTACTAATGCTATTATCTGGACCGTCAACTAGCCCCTGCTACGTTCTCATTTCCTGAAGAGAACAATGAAAGCAAAAGGCTGAGCTCAACTAGCCCAGTAAGAAATATTATGACTAAGATAATGCAGAATAAATTATCATTAGCCTTCAACGGTGTTAAACTGATAAAATATAACAAACATCAAGTTTAACTGTAGCGGAACAAGAAATCCAATAGAAGAGTCAAGTAGAGAATAAAATCTACTATCTTCTATGATTTAAAAGGTTTTTCATTACTTTTACCGCTAAGACTCAGCTTAATAAATAATCCACATCATCCATGCACTACGGCTAAGGATATTCATTAGTATCACGACCACAAATTATCCATGCAATACGGGCCAAGGATATTCGTGTATTCATCAATGGTCATGATCATGCCAACAACTGTCCATCAATGCTCTACGGCCAATGAGGATTTTTACCACATCATTTGTAACATTACGGTCATGATTATACCAAATAATCCCTGGTCATAATCATACCAAGTCCATCTATGCACCACAGGCCACATATAACTTTCAACATATTATAAACATTAGGATGATGACAATTCAATAAATCAAGTTCAAAAATAAATTTTAAAGATTTATAAGTTAATTTATCCTGAACTCAATAATGTCAAAATTGTCAACATGATACTACTTTGTGGAGTAAAATTCAAGAATGCTCATAAGAATATTTCCATGAAATTATACTGGATGAAGCGCAAATATCAAGGATATTCCACTAATTTCATGGAGTATAGAAGCCAAAACTTTAACCAACTGAGTATAATAGAATATATGAAACCGCAAATGGATTTTTACCATCATGCGGTAATCCACGTAGACAGATTATTCCAACAGAATAATAAAGAATGGAACCAGGTCATGCGTAATCCGCACAGACAGGATGTTCCAACAGAATAATAAAGAATGGGATAACAATAGAATTCACCAGGCATGCGACGCATCGCATGCGATGCGAGTTATTCCAAGCGAGAAAAATAAAGAATGGAATAACAACCCTTACGAGTATTGAAAGAAAATAACTCTCTTAATGAATACGAAAGAATAATACCACTTACCTTAGTAGGAGATTGGATACTGCAATAGTGTAGTAACAGAATACTCTTCTTCTTTCTCTCTTATTCTCTCTATACTTTCTCTCTCTATAGCTTGAATGAATTGGTGAAAAATAATGAAGAAATGAGCTTCTATTTATAGGCTTGGCAGAGTAAGGGTAAAATAGTATTTTTGCCATAATTTATGACATCACTGCTGACGTCATCGATCATAATACATCATTGCATACCTCATCGTCCGATGACATCATCGCTTACCTCATCGTCTGATGACATCATCGCTTGCATCACAGGAATTCAAATTCACTTTGTTCTCTTCCACCTCATTTTACTTTTATACCATGAATTTACTATAATAATGCTACCATTCAAATTATAAAAAACGTACTATTATATAATCACATCATACTACTATAATTTAATATTATAATAATATATTTGAATGAATTATTTTATCGGAAAAGATAAAATACCAACTTTCAACAAATGTCACATGCTAAAAATTCCTCAGTTTAAATCCACTTTAAATAAATATTTTCTTATCTATCATTTGTGTCCACATAAAATAAATATTTCCTTATCATATAAATCAATAATTAATTATACACAAATAATATTACAGAATCACAATAATGACAACCAAAAGTAGTTCCTAAGAAAGAGGGGGCTTTCCAATAAGGATTTCTCCTTACTGGTGCGCAATTAAGTGACCAAACCTCTCCTTGAAAGAAATTTCTAGACATTGCCAATAATGCTATCTAATAATTTTATTCAAATAATATGAATTATTGATCTGATAATGGGAAATACTGTGCAGTGACAATTATTGAAACAACAATAATATAAAATATCAATGCAACAATTATTGAACCAATAAAATAAAATATTGAACAATAATTACTGTAATAATTATTGAGTAATGCCTTTTTACATAAGAATCAATAATTCAAAAATACTGTGCAATACCGTGTGCTACTGTGCAACAACGCGTATTACTGTATTTTAACCACCATGTATTCCAACAGTGTTAACGGTAAAACTTTCACCGTTATTTTATAAAAAGATATTTTTGTCATTTTCTTAATCCGACAATAATTCCGTTGTGGGGTCCATCAATGATTGTGCCGTTGTACGAATATTCCTTGTTCAAACGAATATTCCCCGAACAATCGAATATTATATAACAACTTCTGTACTTTGCAAAATTTATAAATATTACTCATAACTATAAAATTATATCAAATTCATTCCATAATATTCAAAAATGATATTTATAGAAAATTCATCTTTATTCATAAAAGTTGGGGTCTTACGGGAGATCCCTGAAATTCTTATGATAGAGAATACACCAGTTAAGGGGGAGATGTCTGAAGCTCCCATCCTAGAAGATTCTCCGGTTGAGGGGGGGCTATTGATCGTACAAGAAGATGATCAAGTTGAGGGGGAGGCTCATGACATCTCCATAGTAGAAGAAGAGGTCCCTGCAAGAAATGAAGAAGAACCAGTGCAAGAACATCATGAGGCCATTGAGATAATGGAATCCTCCAACGAGAACAGAGAAGAGGAAGAAGATGATGAGGTCGAGATCACAGCTGTGGGCATAAATGGGTACAGAAGAGCTAACTTTGAGCAACTATTTTCATATCTACCCATGATGCCTTTCCATTAAGCTCAAATTCTAAATTCATGGAATCACATGTTTTGGAGCTTCAAAGAGTATCCGGCCATCTCAATACTAGCCAATGGATTCCCAGGATGATTCAACTTTGCCAAGAAGTTATTCACAGACAATTCTTCCTCAAAGTATAAACCTGAGGTACTGTCTATCCCAACCCTCTTCAGAGTTAATCACCTGCCATCATCCTCATTTAGTCAATTTTATGAATTCCCACGATGGTTGGAAGTCATTCTTCACCCACTAAATCAATTTCCAGTTGTAGAGTTCCAAAATTCTGTAATTGAGGAAACAAATGCGGTCAACTTCATAATGCTCCCATAACCCATCATCTCTACGATCACAGACTCTAGCCTCATTGCAGAGTCTCCACCTCAAATCGTAGAGTCACCAAACCCAAACATCCAAACCCAGACCCCTCCATCGGATATTCCCTCCTCATCCAGTAACGAATACTTTAATCTCGATCTTGCCCTCTACTCACTACAAGATCAATACCAGAGACAAACCCCTTCTTTACAAACTCCCCAACTGAATGAAATTCTTTCAGAGTTGTCCATAAAAGCTGACTTGGAAGAAATGTCAAAGAAAGTGATCAAGAAACTCGATGAGAGTCTTGAAGAACACACTGATCTCATTCAGCTGCGATTAACAACAATGATCAATGCTGCCAATAAACTCCCACAATCCCTAATCTCTTCGATCTCTAAGATATTTAAGGAGTTTGTTAAGAAAATGATTCAAAGCATAAAGGATCAGGATGACATTCACTTTCTAGCAGCCAAGAAACATAGAGAAGTTGTCCTTGCCCTACAGACAACTCAAGAAAATCAGAATAAAAACATGTTGGAAAGCTTCCTCAATCAATAAAATACCGTCAAAGAATTTCAAAAATCCTACGTCAGCAGTGGCAAGCAAACTGACAACATTCTATCAGTTCTCCAACAAAGGGAAGCTCGGTTTGAAGCTTTTATCGAAGAAAATTGAGAGGACATTGCTCAGACTAAAAGTCAGCTCAATGAACTTGTCCAAGGACTGAATCGCCTCTCAGCAGACATTCGAACCCTTGATGCTTACATAAAGGGGGAGAATAAGAGGAAAGGAGAAGGAGCCCAGGGCGGAGGCAGAGGAGGTCAAGGAGGCAGAGGACGTCAAGGAAGCCAGGGAAGAGGCAGAGGACAATTCCATACTCAAGCTTCAAGAAGCCATCAACAGACTCCACGATCAAGTAATCAGACTCAACGATCTGATCAGCAAGAAGTCTTAATGGCCCAGCCAATAAGGAGTCAAGGGCCAACTACCAGCTCATAAAATGTGACCACTAAAGGCCTAAGAATGCCAATTGGAGATCCTTCATTCATGAATAGGCATGACCACAACTCAAGGTTAAGCCCAAGTGAGCTAGAAGAGATAGCCAGAAGGGATGAAGCAAGCAGGAAAAGAAGGGCTGATGAGTATGCCAATCCTCCACGCAAAAGACCAAAGAAATAGAGATAATTGAAAGTTTAAATTCTTATTGATGTAAAGCTAAATTGTAATACTCTTCAATCATCAATAAATTCATTCGTATTCTCTAGAAATTTTAGCTGCTCACTAAAATACTAAGTCATGTTTAAATTTCCTGCAATTGCATCTAGATACTAATAATCATGAAAACAAATCTCTTTGGTTATGTCAACATCAAATAGGGGGAGATTGTTGGAAAAATGCATATGTTGATTTGATGTTTATATATAAATGCTCATGATTAATTATAAAGTCCTTCAAGGAATATATGTACAACAACTTAGTAATAGATCAAATTTGTTAGGTTGATCTTATCTCTTAATGTGTATCATTCTGGAAATGAATGTATAGATAGAAAGATCAAAGCTGTTAGGTTGATCTTGAGATGTAATAGATAGGCTTCGAAGAATTCGTAGTGCATCAATCTGATCAAGATTGCAGAAGTCAAGGCAAAAATGTGGAGCTTCAAGAATCGTAGTGTGTCTGCCTTGAAGGGACTCTTCAAAAAATGTAGGGGTCTCAATGTTTGTCAAGCCAACTCAGAGATCATAGTGTGCTCTCAGAAACGTAGAGTTTACAACTCAAGCAGGCGAAGATCGTAGTGTGCAAGTATTTAAGAGAAATCGTAGTGCTCTCGGTTGATAGCATCAGACCAAGCACCAAGGCGACAAGTCACCGCGATCTGAATCGTAGAGTACCACGATCTGAATCGTAGAGTATCATATGTCTTATGTCATAAGCATCAAGCCTCACGCTTTATGTGGAGACAAACTCCAATATATGAAGAATAGATTCTAAACGTTGTAGTACTCACTAGTCGCAAAGACATAAGAGATATCCCTTAGTATACAATAAAGAAGCGTATTGAAGAAGCTAAGGAAAGTACCATTGGTAAGGGGGAAACACCTTTTTAGGTGTTAGGTAAGAAAGAAGTCTGCTGTGTCAGTGGGCCAGAATGCAATTCAGAAGATATGGATATGAATCTCTTCATAGGATAAGTCCTTTTCAAACTGTAATGGTTCATACTCGATCAAGTGCTTGTAATCGGATTTATATGGTCGTAACACCGAAACATAAAAAACATTGTGAACGTTTTCTAACTCTGGAGGTAGAGCTACCTCGTAAGCCAGTTCTCCAACTCTTCGCAGCACTTCAAAGGGTCCAATAAATCTTGGGCTTAGCTTTCCCTTTTTACAGAAATGAATTTTCCCCTTCCAAGTAGAAACTTTTAAGAATACATAATTTCCTACGTCGAATACATGATCTTGTCTGTGTTGATTAGCGTACTTCTTCTATCTGTCTTGAGCAGCTATCAGCAATTTTTTGTACCAGTTTTGGTCCTAATAGTTGACGTTCACCGACTTCATCCTAGCACAGTGGAGTTCTGCATTTTCTACCGTACAATGCTTCGTAGGGCAGCATGCCGATGCTTCCGTGGTAACTGTTGTTGTAGGCAAATTCCACCAACGGTAAATGTTCTTCCCAGCTCCATTTTAAGTCTATGATGCATGCCCTCAGCGTATCTTCCAATGTCTGGATTGTTCATTCGCTTTGGCCATCTGTTTGCGGATGATATGTCGTACTCATTCATAACTGTGTTCCTGTACATTCTTGTAGTCTCTTCCAAAAGTTTGATTTGAATTGCGGATCTCTATCTAACACAATTGACACTGGCACTCCATATCTTGAAATGATCTCTTTAACGTACAACCTTGCCAACTGATCAAGATTGAATCTAATCTTTATTGACAAAAAGTGTGTTAATTTTGTCAGTCTGTCCACTATCACCCAAATCGCATCGCATTTTCTCTGAGTAGTTGAAAGACCCACCACAAAATCCATTGTTATGTATTCCCACTTGTAGAGCCCCCAAATCTGGGTACTTGAAACCTGAACTCAGTGTTTTACGATACCATTTCTATGAGCGGAATAATACTAATAATAATAACAATAATATAAAGTTCAAACTTAATTTACATAATTATCAGAGTCTAGCTCCCAAGTACGTAACCTTTATTACATTCATTATATATCATGATAGATAATATATATATCATTGTCTTAATAGTCTCAAACTATTACATAGAATACCACAAATCTTATTTGGTTAGCTTTCCTTTTCCTTTGTTTATGCATGAGCTTTCTAGTTCTTCACACTTAGCTGAAAACATTTAAATTGAGCAAGGATGAGCATTTGAGTGCCCAGCAAGTAATAGCAATTATATATATATAAGCTGAAAGAATTTAAATGTTTTCTTTATACTAGACTTCTACAACGATTCAACAGTTGTGAAGTAATTTGTACCAAGGATAATAATATATCAATTTTATACCAAATTTTTTTTGAAACTATGTACTGACAATAAATAGGGTTTAGGTGACATGCTATGAACATTGTTTTCAATTTTCAAATAGGTTAAACAGAAAATCATTGCAAATCGTCATAACTTACGGGCACGGGGGTGATCAGCCCGTTATGCCCTGCATTGATCAATACTACATGCAAGAACGAGGGTATCGTTCACTCTGTCCGCCTTGGGTGCATAAAAGTTTTCCCGTGTAGGGATGTTCATACCTGTCTGGGTTCCAAATCAAAGGTTTTATCTTATTCAACAATAATCTATAATTTAACATATATGTATACGGGTAATTGACAAAGGTATATCAACATGTGATTAAATACAATGATTATCCAAGTGGGGGACACTTGTATAACCATTTATAGAAATTAATGAACAAATATGTAAGACCCCGAAATTTTTAAATAAAAAGGAATTTCCTTTATTTTGAAATAGTAAGGGTTGATTTGATTAATGTGGATAGTTAAGGGTTAAATACGCAAATATTTCAAAATAAGCAAGTGGTTATAAAATATTCATTGTTGTAGGGAATATTCGTTTGGTAAAGTGGAATATTAAATGCTTGTCGGGGAATATTAAATGCTGCCCAGTTGACAAATATGTGGGGCCCATGCTTGAAGCGATTGGATGAAAAAAAGCGACAAATATAAGTTGTTTTTAAATAACTGGCGTAGTTATTTGCAGTTAATCTTTGTTGGAATACCGGTGGTTAAAACACACTAATACGCCGCGTTGTTGAGCAGTAGCACGGTATTGCACCAATTATTGATTCTTACGTGAAGAAGGCACTACTCAATAATGGTTACGATAATTCTTTGTTCGATTATTTTATTGAGTTAATAATTGTTGTGTTGATATTTTATATTCTTTGTTGTTTGATAATTGTCATTACGGTATCTTTCATTATCGAAGCAATAATTCATATTATCTGAATAATATTATTAGATAACATTATTGGCAATGTCTAGAAAGTTACATACAGGAGAGGTTTGGTCATCTAATTGCGCCCGATGAAGAAGAAATTCTTATTGAAAGCCCCTCTTTCTCAGGAGGCTATGCGGTTGTCAATATTGTGATTACGTAATATTATTTGTGAATAATTAATTATTGATTTATATGATGAGGAAAATATTGATTTTATGTGGATATAGATGGAGAAAATTTTAAAATGACAATTGTTGAAAATTAATATTTTATTTTTTACGATAAAATAATTCATTTAAATATATTATTTTAATAATATATTAACGGTGATATTTTTACAATGAATGTGGGATATATGAGTATATGAGGAGGAAGAGTATTTTGTGGCATTAAATGTTTAACACATGTTTTGTGTGTTGGTGGACACAATTATTAATAGAAATTTGATTATAGCACTTTGTAAAATCGCCTTGGTTTGTGGATTTTGGTTGATATTTGTTTGGAATTTGGAAAAACTTTCTTCTGCAAAGTTGTAGAGAATTGAATTTCCTATAAAAACTCGCGTGATTCAATTTTCTGATGAAAGGGCTATTTATTATGAATTATTGAAGTTAGAAGCTCAAAATAATTGATTTTGGGAGTTTAAATTATTTTTGTTAAGAAAAACGTTTTTGTATTTTTTTTGGACATCATTAACATGTGTGGCTGGTGTTTTGACCAAAAGGTGGGCTAAGGAAAATTTGTATAATTATATTAATATTATATTAAATTTTACGCTTTGGTGTTCTAAGCATTTTTCTATAAATAGGGTGCTTAGGTTAGAATTGAAAATCACAATGACTGAAGTTTTCTCTCTATTTCTCTCTCGATATTTTGAGCGTATTCTTGTGAGTATTTTGAGTATACTTTGAGTATTGCTAGGCAAGTTGCAAGTTCCCTTGACCTTATACCGGTATTCTAGCTAGAAGTACTGATCTTTCGAGGTAAGGGATATTATTTTTTTTTGTAATGATATTATTTCTTCAATATCATTATGCTGAAATGTTGATCTGAAGTTTTTATCAAATTTGGAACTTTTTCATGTCGGGGTTACTATTCATGGGTTACTATTCATGAGTTACTATTCACGAGTTACTATTAATGAGTTATTATTCACGAGTTACTATTCACGAGTACTATTCATGAAGCGTGAAGATGTTTTTGTGGAATTTCTATCTTTTGGTGTCGGAGTTACTATTCACGTATACGACACTATTCACGTATACGACACTATTCATGTATACGGCACTATTCACCGAAAAATAAAATTTCTTCTTTTTGTCAAAATATCTATTACGGATACTAGCTACGATTGTATCCATGTTTTGATCATTCTTGAATTTTACACCACTATGATTATTTTTGAGGTATTTTTGGGCGTGGATAAAACCAAGTACGAATCCTTAATCCTTAATCCTTGTCATTTTGTTTCTTTGGATTCGTTTCTTTAAAAAAATATTTTCATCATCCTCGGTCTTAAATGATGATATTATTGAATATCTTTGGCTGTAGTGCAAAGATGAATGATTTCTGAAGAATATCTTTGGCTGTAGTGCAAAGATGAGCAGTGTTGAGATAAACATAATGGAGATTGATTAATATCTTTGGCACGTAGTGCAAAGATGAGCAGTGTTTAAATGAACATGACCCGGTGATGAATATCTTTGGCTGTAGTGCAAAGATGAATATTTGATTCGGATGTATATTGATTGATGTTACGAGGATAAAATATTGATGATGGGTATTAAATTCATAGATTATAGTAGATTTCATTCTCTACGTAACTCTTCTATGAATTATTATTTCATTGCGAATATTGATCGAAACTTGTTGTCTATTGTATTCTATCGATTTTTTCCTGTTGAAGACTAACGATAATTTGTTGTATATTATCTTAGTCATAATATTCTTTCTTGGGCTAGTTGAGCTCACCCTTTTCCTTGTTGTTCCATTTTTTTCTTCTCGGAGGCGAGAATATAGCGATGCAGTCGGGGTATGGAATGAAGGTTTTAGAAAGGATTGTTTAGTAGTCCTCACCATTTTGCAAAATGATGTATCAATAAATGTGATGAGGATTTATTTGAGTATAGATATTATCTAGAAGATAATATTTGTATTCAAACTCACAGTTTTCTTGTTGTAATAATAAAGTTGTAGTTGTTTACGTACCATGTATTTGGCGACTCGAGAATGGGTGTTGTGTATACCTATTTTGGGGGCGTCACGGTTAATATCGAGCTTAGGGATATGATCTCTGGCGGAGATCGGGGAATAGAACTAGGAGGGAGGCGAGTAAATCCTTCGCTAGTGTGTCTACCTAAGCTTATTTGTTAGTTGGTCGAGTATATAGGGATATTATGTGATATATTGATTTCCTTAATTAACCCTTGTTTTTATGGCGGTATTTGAGAATGTCGTGAGAATATTATTTGATGGAGTAAATGAGGCCGTAGTGGAGATGCTGACTTACCAGCGAGGAGAAGCGTAACAGCAGTGGCAATGTTCCTCTGTGAACAACACCTTTGGCGAGATGATGAGCGAGGGGATGTTTAGAAGCTTTTTGCGGTTCATGCAAAATCGAGACGAGGAGACTTCGTGTTCAAAATCTGAGGAGGAAATGATAGCAATTCACGGGTGGTCACTGACCAAGAGTTGAAGTTGGGACCACGAGTGCAGGGAAAGCGGATCCGATTAAAAGGCGGAGGCGTGGGTCAAACAAATTACCAAGATATTCGATGTCTTGGGATGCGGAGGAACAGAAAGTTCCATTCGCCACCTTTATGTTAAAGTGGCGGGCGATTCTTGGTGGGAATCGTGAAGGCGTACCCATCGGTATTTTCGGCATGTCGTGGGAGAGCGTTTGAAGCAGTTCAATGACAAGTACTTCCACGAAAGTATTCGTCATATGAAGAAAGTGGAGTTTATTAGACTAGAAGCGAGAATAACATGGCGGTGTCCCGATGACTGGCGAAGTTCGCGAGTTATCGAGTTTGCACCTCATTTGGTGGAGAATGAGGAGCGTATGTAGCGGATGTTTACGAGAGGTTTGAAACCCCACATCGTCGGTATCTCATTTCTCATAAATTTTCTCTCTATTCGGATGTTGTCAGCGGGGCTCGGTTGTTAGGCGAGATAACGAATACGTTCACCAAGGACCATAAACGAGGATCATCTAGAAGATAGCGATCATCGAGAATAACGAT
Organism: Panax quinquefolius; assembly: GCA_020205615.1. Lineage (NCBI taxonomy): Eukaryota > Viridiplantae > Streptophyta > Magnoliopsida > Apiales > Araliaceae > Panax > Panax quinquefolius. The sequence goes on from CM035169.1 coordinate 68,860,738, forward strand.
AACCAGCGGAGAAAGAAGAATACGGACAAAGGCGGTAACCACTCTGGTGGTAATCGTGGCCATGAAAATAGAAGAAGCGAGTCGGGAGGAGATTTTAAAAGAGGAGATTCAACAACGACCATGTGAAGGCGTCGGCGCCCGATAGCAACTAGTTTTAAGGGAGGAGAAGCGACCACCGGTCGTATATGCTACAAATGCGGAAAAGAGGACATATCGGTCAAGCGCCCTAGCAGTTCAAGGTATGCTATAATTGTGGAAAGGAAGGACATATCGCTCGAGATTATCGATAGCAAAACCTAGTTCAATGGGGACGGTGACTCAAAAAAACTATCCCGAGAAAAGTCAAAGTCAGCGATTAGGGAAGAAGCGTTTGTTGTGGTGGTCAAAATCGAGGAAACGACGAAGTTAGTACAGGTTAGTTAATTATAAATTCTTGCGAAGTATATACCTTACTAGATATTGGTTCTACCCATTCTTTTATCTCTCTTACTTGCGCTCAGCGTTTGAACTTGACTACGGAGAAATTAAACTTTGACCTATCTGTGGAGACTCCATTAGGAGAAACTTTCATTACATCCGTTGTTTAAAAATCTTGCTTGATTCAAGTTGGCACTATCACATTACACATTAACCTTATTTCTATAGAGATATTTGCTTTTGATGAGATTTTAAGGTTAACTACTCATCATGCCAAATTGATTGCTTTAGTAAGGTTGTTAGTTTTCATATTCCTAAGCAACTTTGTTATTGAATTCAAGCAATCAAACCATTGTAGTCAAACATTTTCATATCAAGCCATGAAGTCATTCGTTTATTACGGATGTCAAGTTTTCTTAGTCCATGTTATGGATTTGAATAAAGACACGTCGATTTGAATAATATTCTGTTGTTATTGATTTTTCTGACGTATTTCTGAAGAATTTCTTGGCTTACTCCCAAAGCACGATATTAAATTTTGTATCGACTTTGAACCCGGTACAAAACTCATTTCTAAAATCTCATATCGAATGGCTCTATTGAACTTGAGGAGTTAAAAATTCAACTATAAATTTGGTACACGAGCCTTTATCTTGTGACTTCCTTTGTGGAATTCACCTAAGCGAACTCTCTGTAGGGGCGTCATATTAGATGCGATAGTAAAGCGATAGGTGTCATTGTGACGTCTATCCAAGATTGGGATATGAGTCACGATTGAGAGCAACCTAAGTCGATTATCGAAAGGCGTAGCTTTCTAGGCTTAGTTGGTTATTATCGGAGATTCGTTGAAGGATATTCTCGAATCGCTATTCCATTACTTGGTGACTGACGTAGAGATACAAAATTCGAATGGAGCAAGGAATGTGGGAAGAGCTTGAAGAACTCAAGAGGAGACTCATTTCAAACACATGTTACGATCATGCCATCACGGAAGCGAGCGTGGTAGGTGGCGCGATGAGTAGAAGATTATATGCGAGGAGCGAGTGCGATGATGTCAAGTATACGCATAGAGCCAACTTTAATAGAAAAAGTTAAGATTGCTCAAGCCACCAGAGGCTCGGGGGTGATGCGTATGAAGAAGAAAGTACAAGAAGGAGCTATTAGGGCGAGAATTGATGAAGAAGGAATACTTGAGTCCACTCTAGACTTTGTGTTCCTAACGACTCGATTTGAAGTACAAGATTATGATGGAGGCACACAATCGCCATTTGCAATCCATCTGGAAGTACTAAAATGTATCGTGATCTTGACATACATTTTGGTGGAACAATATGAAGAGAGAGATTGCAAAGTTTATCTCGATGTGTTTAACTTGCCAGCGTGTAAAGGCGGAGCATCTAGTACCTAAGGGTCCGTTGCAAGCGACTTGAGATTAGGAATGGAAGTGGGAACACATTACTATGGATTTAGATTCTGGTCTTCTGCGGTTTCTCAAGACATCAATGCTATTTGGGTTATTGTTGATAGATTAACCAAGTACGCTCATTTCTTCTAAATCTGAGAGACTTATTCCTTGAGCGTCTTTCTCGTATATGCGTAAATGAGATTGTGAGATTGCATGGCATGCCGGTATCCATAGTTTTGGGTTAGTTTGTAGAAAGCTATGGGCGCGAATTTACGATTGATTTAGCATACCATCCTCAAGCGGATGGGCAATCGGAAAGGACTACTCAAACTCTTGAAGATATATTAAAACTCTGTGTCCTAGATTTCAAAGGAAGTTGGGATAAGTACTTGCCATTGGTGGAATTCTCATACAATGATAGTTATTAAACAAATATAGGCATGGTTTCATTGAAGCATTATATGGACAAAATGTCGTTTCTCCATATATGTTGGGATGAGGTGGGGAAGCAACATTGTTGGGACTGAGAGTTAGTGCGATATGACTAATGATTCGACAGCGTATACAAAGCGGCACAAGATCGACAAAAGAGTTATCACGAATCTTCATCGAAAGGGCGTGGAATTTAGTGTAGGGGATCATGTATTGTTGCGAGTTGCTCCATGGAAGGAGTTACAAGATTTGGGAAGAGAGGAAAGCTCGATCCACGATTTATCGGTCCATTTCAAATTCTTGACCAGGAAGTAGGAAATGTAGCCTATAGCCTTGCGTTACCTCAAAGTATGTCTCGTGTTCATAATGTGTTTCACATATCGTACCGTAAATATGTGAAAGACCCGAACCACGTTATTGAGTTAGAAGCCGGGACGAGATAGTAGAAGACTTAACGTATGAGGAGGTACTGTCAAGATTTTGGATAGGAAGGAGCATGTCCCTACTGCATGAAAAGGTCATACCACAAGTTAAAGTTTTGTGGAGGAATCATCTTTATAGAGGAAATGACACGGGAATTGAAAAGCGAAAATGAAAGCGAGGTATCCTCACCTTTTCAAAACACCAGTCGTCGTCAATTTCGAGGACGAAATTTCATAAGGAGGGAGGTTGTAAGACCAGAAATTTTTAAATAAAAGGAATTTCCTTTATTTTGAAATAGTAAGGGTTGATTTGATTAATGTGGATAGTTAAGGGTTAAATCATAAATATTTCAAAATAAGCAAGTGGTTATAAAATATTCATTGTTGTGGGGAATATTCGTTTGGTCGTGGAATATTAAATCTTTGTCGGGGAATATTAAATGCAATGACGGTAGCGACCATGTGTGAGCCCCATGCTTGAAGCGATTGGATGAAAAAAGCGACAAATATAAGTTGTTTTTAAATACTTGGCGTAGTTATTGCAGATTATCTTGTTGGAATACCGGTGGTTAAAACACACTAATCTGGCGTTGTTGAGCAGTAGCTGCGGTATTGCACCAATTATTGATTCTTACGTGAAGGCACTACTCGATAATGGTTACGATAATTCTTTATTCGATATTTTATTGAGTTAATAATTGTTGTGTTGATATTTTATATTCTTTGTTGTTTTGATAATTGTCATTTACAAAGTATCTTTCATTATCGAAGCAATAATTCATATTATCTGAATAATATTATTAGATAACATTATTGGCAATGTCTAGAAAGTTACATCTAAGGAGAGGTTTGGTCATCTAATTGCGGCTTGATGAAGAAATTCTTATTGGAAAGCCCCTCTTTCACAGGAAGCTATGCGGTTGTCAATATTGTGATTACGTAATATTATTTGTGAATAATTAATTATTGATTTATATGATGAGGAAAATATTGATTTTATGTGGATATAGATGAGAAAATTTTTAAAATGACAATTGTTGAAAATTAATATTTTATTTTTACGATAAAATAATTCATTTAAATATATTATTTTAATAATATATTAACGGTGATATTTTTACAATGAATGTGGGATATATGAGTATATGAGGAGGAAGAGTATTTTTGTGGCATTAAATGTTTAACACATGTTTTGTGTGTTGGTGGACACAATTATTGACCGAAATTTGATTATAGCCTGTAAAATCGCCCGTTTGTGGATTTCGGTTGATTTTTGTTTGGAATTTGGAAAAACTTTCTTCTGCAAAGTTGTAGAGAATTGAATTTCCTATAAAAACTCATGAGATTCGAATTTTCTGATGAAAGGGCTATTTATTATGAATTATTGAAGTTAGAAAGCTCTCAAAATAATTGATTTTTGGGAGTTTAAATTATTTTTTTGTTAAGAAAAACGTTTTTTGTATTTTTTTTTGGACATCATTAACATGTGTGGCTGGTGTTTTGACCAAAAAGGTGGGCTAAGGAAAATTTGTATAATTATATTAATATTATATTAAATTTTACGCTTTGGTGTTCTAAGCATTTTTCTATAAATAGGGTGCTTGGGTTAGAATTGAAAATCACAATGACTGAAGTTTTCTCTCTATTTCTCTCTCGATATTTTGGCGTATTCTTGTGAGTATTTTGAGTATACTTTGAGTATTGCTAGGCGATTGCAAGTTCCTTGACCTTATACAGTATTCTATTCTAGTAGAAATCTTGATCTTTCGAGGTAAGGATATTATTTTTTTTTGTAATGATATTATTTCTTCAATATCATTATCTTTGAAATGTTGATCTGAAGTTTTTATCAAATTTGGAACTTTTTCATGTCGGGGTTACTATTCATGGGTTACTATTCATGAGTTCTATTCACGAGTTACTATTAATGAGTTCTTATTCACGAGTTCTTATTCACGAGTACTATTAATGAAGCGTGAAGATGTTTTTGTGGAATTTCTATCTTTTGGTGTAGAGTTACTATTCACGTATCGACCTTTATTCACGTATCTGACACTATTCATGTATATCGGCACTATTCATAGAAAAATAAAATTTCTTCTTTTTGTCCAAAATATCTATTACGGATACTAGCTACGATTGTATCCATGTTTTGATCATTCTTGAATTTTACACCACTATGATTATTTTTGAGGTATTTTTGGGCGTGGATAAAACCAAGTACGAATCCTTAATCCTTAATCCTTGTCATTTTGTTTCCTTTGGATTCGTTTCTTTAAAAAAATATTTTTCATCATCCTCGGTCTTAAATGATGATATTATTGAATATCTTTGGCACTGTAGTCAAAAGATGAATGATTTCTGAAGAATATCTTTGGCACTGTAGTGCAAAGATGAGCAGTGTTGAGATGAACATGATGGATTGATTAATATCTTTGGCTGTAGTGCAAAGATGAGCAGTGTTTAAATGAACATGACTAATGATGAATATCTTTGGCTGTAGTGCAAAGATGAATATTTGATTCGAGATGTATATTGATTGATGTTACTGAGGGGATAAAATATTGATGATGAATTTATTAAATTCATAGATTATAGTAGATTTCATTCTCTACGTAACTCTTCTATGAATTATTATTTCATTGCGAATATTGATCGAAACTTGTTATCTATTGTATTCATCAGATTTTTTCCTGTTGAAGACTAACGATAATTTGTTGTATATTATCTTAGTCATAATATTATTTTCTTGGGCTAGTTGAGCTCACCCTTTTCCTTGTTGTTCCATTTTTCTTCTCGGGGAGGCGAGAATATAGCGAGTGCGAGTCGGGGTATGGAATGAAGGTTTTAGAAAGGATTGTTTAGTAGTCCTCACCATTTTTGCAAAATGATGTATCAATAAATGTGATGAGGATTTATTTGAGTATAGATATTATCTAGAAGATAATATTTGTATTCAAACTCACAGATTTCTTGTTGTAATAATAAAGTTGTAGTTGTTTACGTACCATGTATTTTGACATTTCGGAATGGGTGTTGTGTATACCTATTTTGGGGGCGTCACAAAATATATATATATATATATATATATGAATTACCATATATTAACATATTGATAACCAATGAGCGTATATAATATAAGGTTAATAATCTGTATAATAATATTATAGTTTAGAAACATTCTTACTCATGTCCATTGCATAAAGAAAATGCAAAGGTAAGATACTTGCCTGATGCGCTGCTTACAATTTGCAACTTAGTTTTATCTTTTATATAACCACCTATCAGTAATAAGATCATTTTTACTGATTAGAATATCATATTATAACACATAACACTGCTTATTGCAGTCAGCACATACCCTAATCACATTGGCACATATGTTTAATAACCATTGAATCACAAATAATCACTTATATCTAATCAATTTATCTAAGTCCAGATCAATTTCTGAAATACGTCGGTTGTATCAATTGGAAATAGCTTTATCGGGTAATTATCGAGTCTAAGACTCTATTACAGTAACTCAATATCTATAAATATCGGTCATATTATTTTTAAATGACTTATAATAATTTTAAAACTTTTATTATAATTTATAAATGAATTTTCAAAAACAGAAATCATTATTAAATGATTTAAATATTAAAATTTCTATTATCATTAATATTTAATTAATATTAAACTATTAATGAAATTATTTCTAAAATATTAAAGTTATTTATAATAACTTAAAATACTTTTAAAGTATTAATATTACCCTTAAATAATTTTTAAAACATTTAAAACCATTTTCAAATAATTATCATTAATATTTAAATATTAATGAACTATTTATAAAAATATTAAATGTCATTAATTATAACTTAAAATATTTTTAATTCATTTATATCCTTTTAAATGATTTTTAAAGTAATAAAACAATTTTTAAACTATTTATTTAATATAAATATTAAATAAATTTAATATCATTAATAATAAATTAATAATCATTAATATTAAATTATTAATGAAATTATCCTTTAAATATTAAAAGTTATATTTTATAACTTAAAATATATTTAAACACTTTATTTTCATTTAAAATGATTATTATAATCTTAAAATCATTTTTAAACTAAATCATTTAATATAATTATTAAATAACTTTAATATCATTAATAATAATTAATTAATGAATTTTGTCTTTAAATATTAAAAGTTATATTTTATAACTTAAAATATTTTAAATACCTTATTATTATTTAAAATGATTTTTTATATAATAAAATCATTTTAATTAATTTATTTAATTCATATAGTAAATAACTTAATATTCATTAATATTAAATAATTAATAAAATTTGCTTTAAAATATTAAAAGTTATATTTTATAACTTAAAATATTTTTAAATAACTTATTATCATTTAAAATGATTTTTAATATAATAAAATCATTTTTAATTAATTTATTTAATGCATTTAATAAATAAATTAATTATCAATAATATTTAAATAAATACTAATATTTATGAAAAATATTTCAAATTATTAATATTTAATTTTTATAACTTAAAAATAATTTTTGTAATTTTTGAAAATTAAATACTATTTTTAAATAATTTTTGGAATTTAAATAATTAATTTTTAATGAAAGTGTTATTAAAATCGCTTTATAGCTGACGTAACGAGTCAAATATATATAGGTGTTCTTCGTGTTCTTGGCTAAACCCAGAACATTCATACCAGTTTTCGAGTTGCTTAGTTTGACCAAGCTTAATTTAATGTGTGTTGTGTTTCTGGGTCTGTTGTTTGTCAGATCATGTAGTACAAATACAAGGCTACACGATCCAACAATAAACATCATCATAACAAGCATAAACAACGACATTCGAGCCCTTAAAGTGGCTGTCAGAGCTGTTCTTCATTTCTGGGTTGCCCAGAATTTAAGAACAGTACGACTGGCCTACTTTTGGCTTCCACAACTTGTAATCCTTTTGATGTTTTTGTGATCTAAGATTTGCAGTATGTAGACAACATATAAATCTAGATATCCAATATATAAAAGCATAACAACAACAACAAAACCGCGAGATCTAGTCTGGTCAAACTATGTCAGTCGTCATGTTCTTATGTTTTCTGGGTTACCTAGAAAATAGAAAACATGATCGACTTAACTAGTTTGACCGGACACAATCTTCAACCTGTTTACTATATATGTGATATTAAGGCATGATCATGTGGTCTAACAAACATACTACAAAGTAGATGCAAGAACCATAACGAAGCATCAAACCATCATCGAGATCCAAGCCCTTGAAGAACTTGTCAGAGCTTTCTGGGCTCATTCTAGGTTACCCGAAATGGCGGTCAATGCTTGGTCAGCGACCTTTAATGGGTTATAACTTACCATATACCACTAATCTAGGCATGATTCTTGATCCGGATCAAAGACTACATAATGACTCTGATATTCAACACTTAAAACACAAAAATCAAACACGTACAGAGATCTACACGACCTGACATTCGTTGTCAGACGATTGTTGAACTTTTTTCCAGATTTTTCAAATCTTCAAATCTGAGCCTCTAGATGTTATGGATCTAACATCTAGCAACCCAGATCATCCTTAGACACCTTATATAACATGTTTAACACAAAAAAATAACATCAAACATCAGATTTTTGGACAGAAATCATGCTAGGGTTTTATACCTCTTATGAACGATTTTGATTTCTTGGCTTCTGATTTGGTTATGGTGTTCGTGGGGCTTTGATATGGGACTAATATGCTACTGAAATTCGGAGGTTAGAGAGAGAGAGCTTAGGTCGAGAGTTTGGAGAAAAATAAGCTAAATGGTGACTTTTTCTCTCTCTTGATCTATATATACTAGTGTATGATGCATGTATGGGCTGATGTATATTGCTTGTTGCTGGAGTTTTTGTGTCTCAATTGTCAAATAAGTTGGTCACCCACTCTTCCTATTTTCAAAACCTAGTTTGTAGCTTTAATAATGCAAAAGGGGCAAAATGGTCATTTATATTTTCCATTTAATGGCATTCTTGTCATTTGGCAAACCCTTAGGGTTTGACCCTTAGGGTTTAACCCTAAGGTTTAGCATAAATTAATTATAGAATTTTCTAATTTAGGGTTTGTACAAAAAAAATAAAATAAAATAAATTTTAGTTTCTAAAATTTTGAAATTAGGGTTTCATAATTATGATTAATTTTCTAATTACTTTATACAGGAACATTAGGGTTTAAAATCACTAATTATAATTAACTTTTCTAATTTAGCAATTAGGGTTTACAATTAGTAATTAGGTTTTATAATTTATAATTAGGGTTACTAATTATAGAAATTAGGGTTTCTAGAAATTAATATTTCAAAATGTTAATTAGGGTTTACCTAATTATTCATAAAATCATATAACATCGTTACATAATAATCTCGAATTCATAATTGAGTTTCAAACTAGGGTTAAACACTTAAAATTAGGGTTTTTAATAATTTAGGGTTTTCTAAAAATTATTTAGGGTTTCTAGAACTTTTAATTAGGGTTTACCTAATTAATATATTTAATACACGACATAAATTATGTAACACACTTATAAAACAATTTTGTACTTTAATTTGGATCTCAAATTAGGGTTTAACATTATTACTAGGGTTTGGTCATAATACACCGTATTTGACCAACCATTATCAATACGGACATACAGTACATATTCATAGCACTGAAAAATAAAAATATAATTATTATTATATTAGTATTCTCATACCTTGGCAATAATCCAAAATTAGGGTTTAGATTTCATATCGATTTATTCTCCAATATTTAACCATAATAATTAAGGTAAAATAATTAACTTAATAATCTGTACTAAAATTCATATAATAAAATAATTATTATAATTATTCTAAAAATCACTTCATATATTATTTAAATAATATATGATTATATTTTCATTAAAAATAATTAATAAAAACATTTCTTCTATAAATTAATTATTATTAGAATATACTTTATAAAAATCAATAATTCTAAAATATAATTATTTGTAAACATTTATGTAATAAATATATTTTTATTTACCACATATATATATATATATATATATATATACATATATATATATATACATTATCTTGTACAAATCCTCATCCTTAAAATAAAAAAAATTTATACGCAAAATTTCTTATTTATTTATATAGAAAATATCGGGTTGTTACACCACTTCCATTCTGGTATTTCTAACGGTTGAAGTAATCCGCTTGGTCTTTGATGCTCGGCATTGACTCTTTGACATGTTAACCGTTTCGCGACACATTCTGAGACATCTTTTTTCATGTTTGACCACCAAAAATGACGTCGTAAATCTTGATACATCTTCGTACTTCCTGGATGAATCGAGTATCTTGAATTATGAGCTTCGGTCAAGATATCTTCTTTAATCTCGGGTACTGTTGGAACCCAAATTCTTCCCTTGAACCTTAGTAATCCTTCGGTATCGATCTTGTATTTCACATCACTTCCCTCAACCATATTCTCTTTGATTTTCCCACATTATTCATCTTGTAGTTGAGCATTCTTAACTTTGTCCACCAAAGTTGGACAGGCTTCTATATGGAATAGTCGTTCATCGGATTCTTTTGGAAATTTTATTTCCAACTCTAGCTTTGTCATTGCTGCAATAACCTCCTCCTAAGTGGTTATCAACATCAAGTTTTCCCGACCTTTCCTACTTAAAGCATCTGCAACCCCATTTGCTTTGCCTGGATGATAAAAGATCTCACAATCGTAATTTTTTTTCAATTCCATCCATCTTCTTTGACGCATGTTCAGGTCCTTCTAAGTGAAAATATACTTCAGACTCTTATGGTCTGTGTAGATCTCACATTTTTCTCTATAGAGATAGTGTCTCCATATCTTCAGAGCAAATACCACCGCAGCCAACTCTAGAATCAAGAGTCAGATACCCTTTCTCATAGTCCTTCAGTTGTCTTGATGCATATGCAATAACTTTGTCGTTCTGCATAAGAACACAACCAAATCCTTTATGTGAGGCATCACTATACACCACAAAGTTTCATGTATTATCTGGTAATGACAACACAGGTGCCACACTTAACTTCTTCTTCAAATCTTGAAAACTTTCTTCACACTTCTTAAAAGTCAAACAAATTTTATAGCTTTCATTGTCAAATTTGTTAACGGAGTGGCAATTTTGGAAAAATCTTTAATAAACCGTCTATAATAACCGGCCAGTCCCAAGAAACTCCTCACCTCCGATGGATTTCTTGGTTGTTCCCAATTGATTACGGCTTCAACTTTTGATGGATCCACTGAAATCCCATCTTTGTCAATCATATGACCCAAAAATTGTACACGGTCTAGCCAAAATTCACACTTAGAGAATTTCGCATATAACTTTTCTTAGTGTCTCCAACGTCAAATGTAAATGTTCCATGTGTTCTTCTTAAGATTTGGAGTACACCAGAATGTCATCAATAAATACCACCACAAACTTGTCTAAGAATGGTTTAAACACCCTGTTCATCAAATCCATGAATGCAGCAGGGGCATTGGTCAAACCAAAAGACATCACCAGAAAATCATAATGTCCATAGCGATTTCTGAATATCTTTCTAGGTATATCCTCCTTCCTTACCTTCAATTGGTGATACCCGCTTCTCAAATCTATTTTCGAGAAGTATTTAGCACCCTTCAATTGATCAAACAAGTCATCTATTCTTGGCAACGGATATTTATTCTTAATAGTGACTTTGTTTAATTCCCTATAATCAATGCAAAGACGCATTTACCCATCCTTTTTTTTCAAGAATAACAACGGTGCTCCCCACGGCGAGACACTCGGCTGAATGTATTTCTTGTCTAACTGCTCCTGCAGTTGTACCATCAGTTCCTTCATCTCTACCGGAGCCATTCTAAACGGGGCCTTCGATATCAGTGTTGTTCCTGGCGCAAAATCCATCACGAACTCAATCTCTCTAGAAACACATCTACAAATTCCCTAACCACTGGTATCTCTTCCAGTTTCACACCCTTCTTCTGAGTATCGACTATCTAAGCAAAAAAACCCACACATCCTTGACTCAACAACTTCTTGGCCTGCATAATCGTCAGACATCTCGCATGTCTAGGCGATTTTCTACCATAGAAAACTACCTTTGATGGAGTAATAAGGTTTACACATTTCTTTTGACAATTAATTATCGCTCCATAATTGAACAGCCAATCCATTCCCAAAATAACATCAAACTCTCCAAGTCTAATCGGGATTAAATCTACCATCGGGATATTCCCTTTAATATTCACCCTACAGTTCTTGTATACGAACCTAACATGAATTACTTCCTTATTCACAATTTCTATGTTTAAAGAGAAATTCAATTCTTCATTAGGCAATCCTAACCTCTTAGCAAATTCATCAGATATAAATGAGCAAGTAGCACCCGAATCAAATACTATATAAGCATCAATATCATTGATTGGGATAATACCTGACACAACATCATTTGATTGCACAACATCTTGCATAGTCATGTTAAAGGTTCTGGCTGTGGGTTTGTTTGATGTCGTTGGTCCAACAATGACTTATGTACCTCCACTACTACCTCCCTTGCTTCCTATTGTCTCTCCAGCATTCTTTTTAGGGCACTCACGAGTAAAGTGATCCTTGGACCTGTACGTGAAGCAAATGTTCTTCTTGGGTTGATTGCAATTTGGGGCGATGTGACCCTCCTGGCCACAGTTAAAGCATACACATTTCCCTATTAAGCATATACCCTTGTGAAAATTCCCGCATGTAGCACATGCTTTGAACTTCCTATTCTGCTCGTTACCCTGCTAATTTCCACCATTCACATTTCCATTCCATTTTCTCTTCAGGTTATTGTTACCATTTCCACTTCTACCACGACCATTCTTACCCTCCACTTAATTCTTATTCTTTTTCTTTTCTTAATTAAACTTCGTTACGGCCTCGCCTCCACCTTCAGCGAGAATTGCCTTCTCGATTAATGTTGTAAATGTCTTCAGCTGGAACAAGGAGACCCTACTATACAACTAGGGTTTCAGTCCCTATTCAAATCTCTTAGCCTTGCGTTCATCTGTGTTGACTTGATATGGCACAAACCTCGCTAACTCATTAAATTTTGTGGCATACTCTGATACTGTCATTGATCCTTTCTTCAGTTCTAGAAACAGAACCTCCAGCCGAGTCTTCGAACTCTCTGGGAAATAGGTCTCGAAGAATATCTCCTTAAACCTATCCCAAGTCATAATCCCTTGACCTCCTCGAGTTTTATTGGCCTGCCACCAATAACTAGCCTCTACTTTCAACATAAATGTTACAAAAGTAGTCTTTTGATTCTCCCCTACTCTAGCAACATCAAACACTTTCTCTATCTCCATGATCCAGGTCTGTGCCTCAACTGGACTCATGGACCCACATAATTTTGGTGGTCCAACGGCCTTGAAATCCTTAAATGTTGTAGCTTTATTCTGCAATTGATTCTGCAATGCTCCCATCGAATGCGCCACTAGTTCTTTGAGCAGGGGTTAGATTTGGCGTTGTTATTGTTGGTAGATCCCTCAGGGGTCCTCTGTCGTGGTTTACGTCTTAGAGGCATTTTCTGTTAAAATATGCTCATTAAATTATTACTCAACTCCTTTAAGTAATTTCTACTTAACTTGCCCCCATAAAAGAAATCATCACATAACACATAACACTTTGAATAAAAATAAAATAATAACTTTTATTCATTCATAATCTTTTTGAAAACATGAGAACAATAACATCACTGCTATTTATATTACTTTCTTAAACTACTAAAGTTCCAGGATAACATCATCATCATATCCCATAGGTTACATAACACTTGAGATTTACATATTATTTAACATTTTATTAATCGCATATCAGGTACATTCCCTACGATGTTCTACTAAGATACTGCGTATCCTTACAACGCTCTTCCTCCATAATCCAGAACATTGTCCTGCGATCTAATATGACTAATGGCAGCATCTCGAACTGAATCGGATAACCTATGACCTGATCTTGAGCTCGATTAATCACGGTGTTGAATATGTTAATCATCTCCTCCATCTTCATCCTCTTTGATTGTGCGTCTCTTTCTGCTATCCCGACTCGTTGATAAGCTTCCTCATACGCGTCTTCGGCTCTTTCCCTCTTAGTAGATTCTTCTTTCAGCTTGTTCTTCAGTTCTACGATCACCTTTGTCATTTATTCATTCTCTTTGTCAGTGTGGACCAGCTTCTCTTCAACATTATTCAGACGTTCCTCTCGATCTTGGATCTAAATCGTCATTTACAGGCCATCGAGGTCTGTTGTTCAGCTACTATCTCTTCCAACTCCTTGACGGTATCCTGAAGTTCCACATTGAAGTCGTAGACTTCAACGTACATACGAGCATCTATCGAGTTAGTGGAATCTCTTCCTCCTCGTCCTCGTCATCCTCATTGGGATCCTCCTCATCTGTTTCTACATCATCATCCTCATCAGGTAAACCCTCCTACTCAACCACTGTGACCAACGGAGATGACTCCCATGGTAGTAGTTGTTCCCAAACCCCCTGAATGTCACGAGACTCCTCCTCTCTAGGCATCCGAGTTCCTTCCTCTCTAGCCTGACTGGATTCTCCGACATTAACCATCCTGTCAACAAAATTTTTATGTTTTAATTACTAATCATTACTACTCAACACTTATGAGCACGTAATTGTAATCACATAAGCACATAAGTGTTTTATTACTTCTTCATTAAAACTCGATAAGAGTTTATCACCACTATCTTTTAAAGGTTACTTCCTTAGGCTTTTCCCCACCTAAGGTTCATAACCTAAAGCTTTGATACTAACTTGTGACACCCCCAAATTCGGGTACTTCATTCCCTCAAGATTTGGTGTTCACTTAATAAAAATATTCACATCTAACTACCCAATCATAATAAAATAGAATAATAAACCTTCCCATTAAAGGATTACATTAATAAAATCTCCCAAAGTTATCTAACCTTTAAATACAAACATTCATATGCGAGAAAATTAAATAACTTCATTACATTAATAAAAATAAAAGTCGACAACAAAATGTCGACATGATTACAAGTCTTCAATACTTATTCATCTTTCCTTTCACTTTACTGGTGCTAGGTACATCGACCTTCTCAACTTTCGCTGTAATAGTTATATAAGCAAGAGTGAGCAAACAAGGCTCACTTGAAATAATAATGAATAAAACTTTAAAACAATTGCCAAATAATAGGCTCAATAGAACTGAACAATAGGTTCTATCAATGATAATCAAAATTCTGAATCATTCATCTGAGGGTCATAAAACCACGAACTATGTCCATAGTTATAAGTAATCTTTCCACTTAAACTTTAATAGTCATAAAACTATAGGGACTCCTCGTACTTAGAGGGATCAACCCTTCGTACAATGTATTGTGCACAAACATTTCAACGCTATGCGTAAATTATCCCCTAATAATAGGGTTGTTCATCTCAGCATTTAGAATATAAGTCCGCACCAAAGTAAGTTTGGTTTGGATACGTTTCAAGGTAATTTGGAATTAAACGGTCATCAACTAAGTATTAGTTGAATAAAAAGGTAATCACATTATGTTATGAAAGCATAAGCATTTGAATAACATAATATACCTTGGTTGAATAATATTAAACTAAGGTTATTTAGAATTGGATACTGAGCATGCATAACAAATAGTAAATTGAACGATAAAACTTGTTCAACATTAGTATATCATAATATATAAACTTGCATGTAAAATAACAAGTTAAAGATTAGAGTAACTTCAAGAAATAAGATTTAGGAAACTTGCCCAATAATAAACAAGGTAGAGTAAGAAACTTGCATACAACGAAACAAGTTAAAGACAAGAATAACTTGTTCAATATCAAAAGATAAGGTTTAGAAAACTTGCCTTACATGTAGGCTAAACCTTAATAATTTGATTCAGAATATCCTATACACATATCATTAGGATACAATTAGTCACTACAGATACTAGTACACAAATAAGTACATATTTCATGTATGTCTTGATTTTTAATCACATAACCAAGTTACATCAATAAAATAATAATAACACTTATTAGGTATAAATAACATGCTCGTTCTTAGCACTATAATACCATAATAACAAAATCATATTTTTAACAATCATCATATTGCATCATATCAACATTTACATAATTCATGCAAAACAAAAGCCATTTTTCATCCATTCGCTAATCATATTTGGGCGCCACGGTTTAGATCAAGATTGTGAATATTACATGACAGATCTTGTAACCTTCATGTGGCTTGAAACCTAGGTTATGGGCCCATTGTCAAGGCCATGAAAGTCGAAATTGCGGCTCGACTTTAGTATTGGGCGAAGTTTATAGTTGGGATGCTGATTTTGGTATTTGAGGCTCAGAAGTTTCTAACCAAAACGCGAAGAAAATGTAACAAAGCTAAATTTTTGTCTATTTAATAGCTTCTAGCAGTTAAATTAACACGTATAATTTAGGTAATTTACACATAACCTTTACTCATCATACATATTGTAACAACCCGATATTTTTTATATATATAAATAAGAAATTTTGCGTATAAATTTTTTTTTTTATTTTAAGGATGAGGATTTGTACAAGATAATGTATATGTATTTATGTGGTAAATAAAATATATTATTACATAAATGATTACAAATAATTTTATTTCGAGGGATTATTGATTATTATAAAGTATATTCTTATAATAATTAATTTATAGTAGAAATGTTTTATTAATTATTTTCCATGAAAATATAAACATATATTATTTAAATAATATATGAAATGATTTTTAGAATAATTATAATAATTATTTTATTATATGAATTTTAGTCTGATTATTAAGTTAATTATTTTAACTTAATTATTAAGGTTAAATATGAAGAATAAATCAGATATGAAATCCAAACCTTAATTTTGGATTTTTATCCAGGGATGAGAATAATAATATAATATTAATTATATTTTGATTTTTCAGTGCTATAAATATGTACAGTATGTACGTATTGATAATGGTTGGTCAATTTTGGTGTTTAATGTTAAAACCCTAGTTTTACTGTGGGAAACCCTAATTTGAAAATCAATTGTGAGTTTAAAACTGTTATATAACTGAGTTATATGATTTATGATGTGTATTATATAATGATTTGATTAATTAGGTAAACCCTAATTTTAGAAATCCTAAATAAATTCTTTAGAAAAACCCTAATTATCAAACCCTAATTTCGGAAATGAGAAACCCTAATTTGAAATTCAAATTAGAGTTCGAGATTGGTTGTAATTGTGATAAGGTGATTAACTAACAAGTATTAGAATTACAATTGTTAATTATGGAAACCCTAAATTGTTAAACCCTAATTACTAAACTAGAACCCTAATTTAGTAATTAGAAACCCTAATTGTAATTTGGTAGCCCTAATTACAAAAAGAATAAACCTTAATTTCTAAATTAGCAAAGTTAATTATAATTAGAGATATTAAACCCTAATAATCCTATATAGATTAATTAGAAAATTAATCATAATTATGAAACCCTAATTTCAAAATTTTAGAAACTAAAATTTATTTAATTTTATTTTTGTGCAAACCCTTAATTAGAAATTCTATAATTGATTTGTGCTAAACCTTAGGGTTAAACCCTAAGGGTTTGACAAGATTACAATTTTGCCATTAAAAATAAAAGCCAAATGACCCTTTTACCCTTTTGTGCATTTTTAATTGATAACTCGTGTATCTATGCAAATGTGGAGTGGGTGACCTAACATGTTGACTTAGTGACTTAAATATCCAGCAATCAGCCACTTATATTAGTTATTCATTCATCCACCACTTCTATAATTAGATCAAGAGAGAGAGAAAGCCACATTTTTGCTCATTTTGTGCACAACACTCAACCTAACTCTGTCAAGCCCCACAACTCCGAAATTCTTTAGTTTTTCAGTCACAAAACCGAGCCCCACTAACATCCATAACAAATCAGAAGTCAGAATCAGAATTGGATCAAAGTAAAGGTATAAAAACCCTAGCTATAATCTGACCTTGATCTACATGTTTGATGTTAGGATTAAATGTTAAAATGTGTTGTTTATAGTTTATTATGATGACCTGGGTTGGTATTATACAGATCCATATCATCTAATTGTCCAAAATCAAGTTCGGAGAAAATCTGGGAAAATTTTTTGTGTTGTCTGACAGCTAATGCCAGACCCGGTAGATCTATTTTTGTGTTTCGTTTTTGTGTTTTGAGCGTTGGTAATTATAGTATGTCAGCTGGTCTGTATTCTAGAACTTTAATCTAGCACAGATCGTTCACAGAATGAAAGTTACGGGTGGTCAAACCTCATTGACTGACCATCACTATCAGATTTCTGGAAAACCCAGATCGTGCCCAGAAACGTCTGACAAGATGTTCTTGGGCTCTGATCTTCACTTTGTATGTCGCTTTATTGTTTATGTTGAATCTATGTTGTAGTAGGTAATATTATCTGCAATATCATGCCTTAAGATCATCCAAACATCAAACATTATGAGCATTAGAGAAATTTGGTAAAGTAGGTACCACGAAGAGCACGTTTTACATTTTACGGGTAACCCAGAAAACAGATGAACGTGTCGTCTGACATCCTTTGACCGTACAATATTTTGCGATTATGTTATTGTTATAGTGATTTTAGGTAATGGATCTCTTCATGTACATGTTGGTTACATACTGAAAATCTTACATAACAAAAACAATACCCGAATCAGAAGTTATGGAAGCCCAAATTAGGCTAGTTGAACTGTTCTTCATTTCTGGGTAACCCAGAAATGAAGAACAGCTCTGACAGCCACTTTGAAGGCTTTGATCTTGTTGTGTATTTGTCGTTTGATCATGATAGTGGTTGAATATTGTAGTATTGCACTATGTCTACAAGATCGGGAGAAGGTTCAAAAATGCCCCCGACTCTTATCCCGATGTCTACCGAGCACCCTATACTTTTTTTTTCCAAAAATATCCCTAACGTTATAATTTTTGGGTCGATTGTTCCCCTGGCGTTAACAAACATGTCACGTAGACTAATGTCACTTACACCTGGACATTTTTTGCTGACTAAGCTCTTTCTCTCTCTTTTTCCCTCTCTTCATTATTATTTGTTTTTTCTTTCTCTCTCCAGATTCTCTCTCCTCCGGCCTTCACCTTCATCATCATTATCGGTAGATCCTATACAATTTCACATACTTTATTATCTCACTTAATCCCCCATTTTAGATCTTCAGAAAAAACAGAGTTCAAATTAACTAATAATTAAGTCCATTACAAAATTTCCCATATCATAATCTTTTTCTTCTTCCTCGTGAATCAAAGGAAAATGGAGATTTTAATAGATCATAAGGAGCCCAAAGAGAGGTTCGATGTTGCTAACGACATTACTGCGCATGTAATGCATTACCATAACCCCAAGCAAGAATCTCATATCGGACCTCCTGTGTATATTAGCGACCATAGATGGTGCCCAGAGAAGGCGAGAAAGGCGGCCCTTCATCTCTCATCCCAACGACCCAACTAATTACCTCTTAGTCTTCTAATTTCCCATCACCACATCACATATATATATTCATCGGAAAAAAGCTTTTAGTACAAAAAAAAATCAAGGTTAAGCCTAGCAACTACTAAGCGATGTCGAAGCGAGGCCAAAAAAAAAGTGAAGGTCTCAAGCAAGTGAGTCGACTTATCAATTCTCTTGTCAGTCTATTGAACACACAAAAGGATATTAGCCCAGGAAAAAAATATTATCATAAGAAAATACCAACTACTAAACCTTACGCATGCAAACATTTACCAAACCATTTTCTCAGCATAAATAGCAAACCTATGTTCACACAACTTAGACACAATTAACTTCAAAGAATCAAAATTTCTAGCAAATCCATAATCATTCGTGTGTCGTCTTAAAATTTTTTAGCTCCGGCAACCCCACGACTATCAACAAGAACTTCATGGGTCGCCTTAAAAAAAATTCGGCGGCCAAAATAATTGACAAAGTACGAAATAATTTCATCAGTAAGTTCAAAATTGGGTCTTAAAAACCCATTTGTGAAATCCAAGAGCAGAGCGACCAGATCTGGGGAAAGATTGAGTGTGGAGATGATAAGGGTAGGGGTTAGTTTGATGTGAGAGAAACTGAAATCAAGGCGTTGAGTAAGAGAAATAAATCCTTCTAAATCAAATTCTTTGAGGAGTTGAGAGGAGAGGAACTGACAATAATTTATTCTTCATTTTGTGGGTTTTCAGTTACCGAAGAAAAGGGTTTAAAAAAGGAGACCGAAAATGGGTTTAGGGGGAGAGATTTGGGGGGAAGATTTAGAGAGAGAAAGTTGTTGATGGAGATGAGGCTGACGGAGTTGAGGAAGAAGAGGAGAAACAGAGGATGTTACAGAGAAAGGAAGAGGGTTTAGAGAGAGAAAGTCTATTTCAGCTTATTAATAGAATGCACATAATAAATAAATTACAAAATATACATAAAATACTGTTTTTATACACATCAGATGTTATATTAATAATTTTTGTTTTAATTATTTATCACGTCAGCAAAATATGTCCAAGTGTCAATTACGTTTATCTATGTGGCATGTCTGTTAACGCCAGGGGCACAATCGACCCAAAAATTATAACGTTAGGGATACTTTTGGATAAAAGAAAAGTATAGAGTGCTCGGTAGACATCGGGGTAAAAGTTAGGGGCATTTTTTGAACCTTCTACCCTACAAGATCTGACCATTATATTTTGTTCAGGTTTAGCCAAGAATACGAAGAACACCTATAACGACGGTTATGTCGCTATAGGCAATCTTTATCGACACTTTTATTAAAATTAATTATTTAAAATTCTGAAAAATTATTTAAAAATAGTAATTAATTTCTGAAAATTATAAAAATTATTTTAAAAATTATTTTTAAATTATAAAAATTAACTTTTAATAATTTAAAATATTTTTCATAAATATTAGTATTTATTTAAATATTATTGATAATTAATTTATTTATTAAATTCATTAAATAAATTAATTAAAAATGATTTTATTATATTAAAAATTATTTTAAATGATAATAAGTTATTTAAAAATATTTTAAGTTATAAAATATAACTTTTAATATTTTAAAGCAAATTTCATTAATTAATTAATATTAATGATCATTAAGTTATTTACTAAATGAATTAAATAAATTAATTAAAAATGATTTTATTATATTAAAATCATTTTAAATAATAATAAGGTATTTAAAAATATTTTAAGTTATAAAATATAACTTTTAATATTTAAAGATAAATTTCATTAATTAATTATTATTAATGATATTAAAGTTATTTAATAATTATATTAAATAATTTAGTTTTAAAATGATTTTAATATTATAACAATCATTTTAAATGAAAATAAAGTGTTTAAAGATATTTTAAGTTATAAAATATAACTTTTAATATTTAAAGGATAATTTCATTAATAATTTAATATTAATGATTATTAATTTATTATTAATGATATTAAATTTATTTAATAATTATATTAAATAAATAGTTTTAAAATAGTTTTATTAATTTAAAAATCATTTAAAAAGAATATAAATGAATTAAAAATATTTTAAGTTATAATTAATGACTTTTAATATTTTGATAAATAGAACATTAATAATTTAATATTAATGGTAATTATTTAAAAATGATTTTAAATATTTTAAAAATCATTTAAGGGTAATATTAATAGTTTAAAAGTATTTCAAGTTATTATAAATAACTTTAATATTTTTGAAATGATTTCATTAATAGTTTAATATTAATTAAATATTAATGATAATAGAATTATTTAATATTTAAATCATTTAATAATGATTAGGTGTTTGAAAATTCATGATAAATTATAATAAATGTTTTAAAAAATTATATTAAGTCATTAAAAAAAATAATATGGTGATATTTATAGATATTGAGATTCTGTAATAGAGTCTTAGACTCGATAATTACCGATAAAAAGTTTCAGATACCGATATGTTTGAGAAATTGATCCGGACTTAGATAATTTAATTAGATATGTGATTATTTGTGATTCAATAGTTGTTAAATATGGGTAATAATGTGATTAGGTTATGTGCTGACTACGAAATGCAGTACTATGTGTTATAGTATATTGTGCTAATCGAACGAATGATCTGATTAATGATAGGTCGTGATATAAACGATAAAAACTAAGTTGTGAATCGTAAGCGTAGCATCAGCAAATATCTTACCTTTGTTTTTTCTTTATGCAATGGGCATGAGTAAAAATATTTATGAATTATATTATTAATGTATAGATTATTAACCTTATATTATATACGGTCATTGATTATCAACATGTTAGTATATGGTAATTCAGATATATATATTCTGTTCGTTAATTTCTATAAATGGTTATACAAGTGTCCCCACTTGGATAATCATTGTATTTAATCACATGTTGATACACATTTGTCAATTACCCGTTTATATATATATATTGAATTATAGATTATTGTTGAACAAGATAAAACCTTTGATTTGGAACCCAGACAAGTATGAACATCCCTACACGGGAAAACTTTTATATGCCCAAGGCAGACAGAGTGAACGATACCCTCGTTCTTGCATGTAATATTGATCAATGCAGGGCATAACGGACTGATCACCCCCCGTGCCCGTAAGTTATGACGGTTTACAGATGAATTTTTGTTTAACCTATTCGAAAAAAATTGAAAATTATGTTCATAGCATGTCACCTAAAGCCTATTTATAGTCAGTACATAGTTTCAAAAATTTGGTATAGAATTGATATATTATTATCATTGGTATAGATTACTTCACAACTGTTGAATCGTTGTAAAAGGGTAGTATAAAGAAAATATTTAAATTCTTTTAGCTTATATATATAATTGTTATTACTTACTTTGGGCACTCAAATGCTCATCCTTGCTTAATTTAAATGTTTTCGACTAAGGGTGAACAAACGAGAGAGCTCTGCTAAGAACAAAGGAAAAGGAAAGGTTCTTTGAATGAAAGATTTGTTATGTTATGTAATAGTTAACTTTATTAAGATAAATATGATATATATTATCTATCATGGGTTGTAATGAATGTTTAAAGGTTACGTACTTGGGATTTAGACTACTAATGATATGTAAATTAAGTTTGATCTTTATATTATTATTATTATTAGTAGTATTATTCCGCTCATAGAAATGGTATCGTGAAGCACCGAGTTCGGGTTTCAAATACCCGAATTTGGGGGCTCTACAGGTTGGTATCAGAGCTTAGGGTTAAAAACCTTAGGTGTGCTAGACCTTAGGCTATAATCTTAGAACAGAGGGAAATGTTAAAAATATAAATAACTCATATAGAGTTTAAAAAAAATAGTTGAATTGGATAAATTGATCGTCAAACAAAATAATAGATAACTTATATAAAACTCTTATTTGCTGTGTGTATACACTATATGCTAGGATAATTTGTGTGTGTAGATGTCTGGTGGAATGGGCTTATTATATGATTATAGCATGAAGAAGGGTCAAACTCATACACCCGTGCTGATATTGAACCCAATAGCTGAAATAGAGGCTCACAATGAAAACAACTCGGACGAGGTGGTCATTGTAAAAAATGTAATACCAGATCCGGAGATGGTAGAGCTGACAGATAGTGATTCGGACACTAAAGTTGAAGCTGATCAAGCATCAACGGAGGTGCAAGATCTGAGGAACAAGGTTTCTTCTCTAGAAAGGCTATGGGAGATAGAAAAGCTGTTGAATAATCAGTTGCGTCAAGCGTTAATAGAAACAAAGGAAGAACAAGATAAGCTTAAAATCCAAATTGATCAGATGGGAGCCACAAGAAACACCGCGTGTGCAGCTCCCAGCAAGAAGGGAAAAAGAAAGATAGAAGACCATGACTTAGGAAAACCTAATAAGAAGAAAGGGAAAAGAATTTGTTACCTTTGCAGTTATAAAGGACATACTACTCTGTATTGTCCCAACTACAAACCAGGAACATGTTTTATCTGTGGGATAGAAGGTCATCAGTCAAAAAGTTATCCAAGGAAAAGGTGTAATAAATAGGTAGTATAGGGTCTGTTGTGTAGGTGTGTTTAATGTAATAAATATGATACGTATGTCTGTGTAATGTAATATTCCCAACTTTTGTAATGATCAAGTTTGTAAATCCTGACTTTTGTAGTCACCAAGGGATAACTGATGTTTAAAGCATTATGTGCTATGTTATGTAAAATATTCATTAAATGAATATGAATCTATGTTTGAGTAATGAAATAAGTTTAATATATTAAACTTATGCGATAAGGTTTAGAATGTAAGTTAAATTCATGTTTATTTAATCAGATAATGCCACCAAGACGTCGAACTCGAAACCAAAGAGCAGAAGAATCTGTCAACAACGTTGAGGGACAACAACAAGCAGACCCGATGCAGCAGTTTGCGAACATGGTAGCACAAGCTATGCAACAAGGGATACCAGTCACTGGGAATCATTCGGATATTCGCTTAGCAAACTTCAAAGACTTTAAGGTTGTTGGACCTCCGGAATTCAAAAATTGAAAAGCTGAACAAACTTGGGTTAAAGAGATTGAAAAGGCGTTTGTGGTAGCTAGGGTAGATGAAGGTAGAAAAGACGCTTTTGCCACTTAAATGATGAAGGGTGAGGCAAATTTTTGGTGGGAAGGAAATCGAAAGCGAGGCGGGAGAGAAGGTGTAGTCACATGGGATAGATTTAAAACTTTTTTTTAAAAAAACTATTTTTCACCTAGTATGCAGGCAAGGATGGAGGATAAATTTTTAGAATTGAAGCAGAAGAATATGACTGTTGCGGAATACGCCGCAAAATTCAATGAGTTAGCTAGGTTTGCCCCGCATCAAGTTAATCTACGGAGGCTAGGAAAGCTAGAAGGTTTGAGTAGGATTAAAACCTGGCTCTATAACAAGGTGGCGGTGCAGATTCCTACATTTTTGGCACTCATGGAGAAAGCGATTATAGTTTGAGGAGGGAGTGAGGCTATGAGCCTCTACAACAAGGAGAGGAAGAATAAGGTAAAGCGCGAAGGAGTGGGAAGGTAGGAATTAATAGTGGGATAGGAAGTGGAGATGGAAAGAGGAAGGTGAACAACTTTGGGAAGTGTGTGCGGGTAAAACAAGAAGGTGTTAAGAAAAAGGTGGTGCAGTGTAAGAGTTGTGGAAAGAACCACTCTGGGGAGTGTGCGAAAGGAAAATTTGTTTGTTATAAGTGTAAGGCAGGAGGGCTATATCTCTCCCAAATGCCCTAATCCTAGGATGAACAGTGGGTGTTTTTATATGGGGATCGATTGAGCATAAGGTGAAGGATTGTCCGAAGAGGAGGGTGGAGGTAGGAAGTGTGAATCTTGGCTTTGGCGGTGGGACTTTAGCAATCACGGGACTGACTTCATCAAACAAACCAACAAAATCTCAACAAGAGGTCTACAAACATGGCGATCGAGGATACGATGGCAAATTTGGCAATGGAACTCCGGTATTATTCGTATAACTTTTATTTTATTATACATGATTTTCCTATATATAGTAAATTATTTTATAAAGAAATTTTGAAGGAGGAATTTGAGTTCTTTTAGAAATTAAATTTTCGTTTAATCGAAAAAGACAAGCTTTATGTGAATAGTTAAAGATCGATTCGATCAAAGTTGATCGAGATCTACTTGAAATGATTGTGTATGCTATATGTACCTGGTATGTATAGGGTTTTAAAGCGGTGATTAGGGACGGAATCTTTTATAAGGGAGGTGAATGTAATAACCCGATATTTTTTATATAAATAAATAAGAAATTTTGCGTATAAATTTTTTTTTTTTTTTTTTAAGGATGAGGATTTGTACAAGATAATGTGTATATGTATTTATGTGGTAAATAAAAATATATTATTACATAAATGATTACAAATAATTTTATTTTAGGATTATTGATTATTATAAAGTATATTCTTATAATAATTAATTTTATTATAGAAATTTTTTTATTAATTATTTTCCATGAAAATATAAACATATATTATTTAAATAATATATGAAATGATTTTTAGAATAATAATTATAATAATTATTTTATTATATGAATTTTAGTACAGATTATTAAGTTAATTATTTTAACTTAATTATTAAGGTTAAATATGAAGAATAAATCGAGATATGGAATCCAAACCCTAAATTTTGGATTTTTATCAAGGAATGAGAATAATAATATAATATTAATTATATTTTTGATTTTTGCTATAAATAATATACAATATATGTATATGTATTGATAATGGTTGGTCAATTTTGGTGTTTAATGTCAAAACCCTAGTTTTAATGTTAAAACCCTAATTTGAATGAAATTGTGAGTTAAAAAGCTGTTATATAACTGAAGTTATATGATTTATGATGTATTATATAATGATTTGATTAATTACGTAAACCCTAATTTTAGAAATCCTAAATAAATTCTTTAAAAACCCTAATTAAAATCAAACCTAATTTTGAAATGAGAAACCCTAATTTGAAAAAATTAGAATCGATTATAGTAATTGAATTGTGATAAGAGTTTGATTAATTTAATTAGAAATACAATTGTTAATTGAAAAATTAACTAATTAATTAGAAAACAATTGTTAATTATAAACCCTAATAATTAGAACCCTAATTTAGTAATTGGAAACCCTAATTGTAATTTAGTAACCCTAATTACCAAAAGAATAAACCCTAATTGCTAAATTAGCAAAGTTAATTATAATTAGAGATATTAAACCCTAATATTCCTGTATAGATTAATTAGAAAATTAATCATAATTATGAAACCCTAATTTCAAAAAATTTTAAAAACTAAAATTTATTTAATTTTATTTTTGTGTAAACCCTAAATTGGAAATCCTATAATTAATTTATGCTAAACTTTAGGGTTAAACCCTAAGGATTAAACCCTAAGGGTTTGACAAGATTACAATTTTGCCATTAAAAATAAAAGCCAAATGACCCTTTTACCCTTTTGTGCATTTTTAATTGATAACTTGTGTATCTATGCAAATGTAGAGTGGGTGACCTAACATGTTGACTTAGTGACTTAAATTGCCAGCAATCAGCCACTTATATCAACCATTCATGCATCCACCTCTTCTATAAATAGATCAAGAGAGAGAGAAAGCCACATTTTTGCTCATTTTGTGCACGACACTCAACCTAACTCTCTCAAGCCCCACACCTCCGAAATTCTTTAGTTTTTCAATTACAAAACCGAGCCCAACTAACATCTATATCAAATCAGAAGTCAGAATCAGAATTGGATCAAAGTAAAGGTATAAAAACCCTATCAATAATCTGACCTTGATCTGCATGTTTGATGTTAGGATTAAATGTTAAAATGTGTTGTTTATAGTTTATTATGATGATGCGGGTTGGTATTATGTTAGATCCATAACATCTAAGTGTCCAAAATCAATTTTGGAGAAAATTTGGAAAAATTTTTGTGTTGTCGATGATAATGTCAATACCCGGTAGATCTATTTTTTTATTTTTTTTTGTGTTTTGAAAGCGTTGGTAATTATAGTATGTCGTGGTACGTGATTCTAGAACTTTAATCTAGCACATGATCGTTCACGTAATGAAAGTTATGGGTGGTTAAACCTCATTGACTGACCATGACTATCAGTTTTGAAAACCCGGATCGTGCCAAAAGCGTCTGACAAGATGTTCTTGGGCTCTGATCTTCACTTTGTATGTCGCTTTATTGTTTATGTTGAATCTATGTTGTAGTAGGTAATATATATACGCAATATCATGCCTTAAAATCATCTAAACATCAAATATTATGAGCAGCAGAGGTTTGGTCAGTAAATACCACGAGCACGTTTTACATTTTTTGGGTAACCCGAAAAGCGATGATGAACGTGTCGTCGACATCCTTTCGACGAATTCGATATTTTGATATGATTACATTATTATTATAGTGATTTTTTTAGGTAATGGATCTCTTCATGTACATGTTGGTTACATACTTGAAAATCTTTAGATAACAAAAACAATACCCGAATCAGAATTTATGGAAGCCCAAATTAGGCTAGTCGAACTGTTCTTCATTTCTAGGTAACCTAGAAATGAAGAACGACTCAACGACACTTTGAAGGCTCGATTTGATTGTGTTGTGTATTTGTCGTTTGATCATGATGGTGGTTGAATATTGTAGTATTGCACTATTTCTACAAGATCGACCATTATATTTTCCGAAAAAACGATACAGGTTCACGATTAATTGGTCAATCAAACTAAGCCACTTGAAAAACTGCTATGAATGTTCGGGTTTAGCAAGAACACGAAGAACACCTATAACGACGGTTACGTCGCTATAAGCGATCTTTAGCGATACTTTTATTAAAATTAATTATTTAAAATTAAAAAATTATTTAAAATAGTAATTAATTTCCAAAATTACAAAAAAATTTTTAAAAATATTTTTAAATTATAAAAATTAACTTTTAATAATTTGAAATATTTTTCATAAATATTAGTATTTATTTAAATATTATTGATAATTAATTTATTTATTAAATGCATTAAATAAATTAATTAAAAATGATTTTATTATATTAAAAATCATTTTAAATGATAATAAGTTATTTAAAAATATTTAAAGTTATAAAATATAAACTTTTAATATTTTAAAGCAAATTTCATTAATTAATTAATATTAATTATCATTAAGTTATTTACTAAATGAAATAAATTAATTAATTAAAATGATTTTATTATATTAAAAATCATTTTAAATAATAATAAGGTATTTAAAAAATATTTTAAGTTATAAAATATAACTTTTAATATTTAAAG
The DNA here is from genome assembly GCA_020205615.1 of Panax quinquefolius. Taxonomy (NCBI): domain Eukaryota; kingdom Viridiplantae; phylum Streptophyta; class Magnoliopsida; order Apiales; family Araliaceae; genus Panax; species Panax quinquefolius. The sequence goes on from CM035169.1 coordinate 68,889,387, forward strand.
ATAAATTTCATTAATTAATTATTATTAATGATATTAGAGTTATTTAATAATTATATTAAATAATTTAGTTTAAAAATGATTTTAATATTATAAAAATCATTTTAAATGAAAATAAAGTGTTTAAAGATATTTTAAGTTATAAAATATAACTTTTAATATTTAAAGGATAATTTTATTAATAATTTAATATTAATGATTATTAATTTATTATTAATGATATTAAATTTATTTAATAATTATATTAAATAAATAGTTTTAAAATGGTTTTATTAATTTAAAAATCATTTAAAAAGAATATAAATGAATTAAAAATATTTTAAGTTATAATTAATGACTTTTTTAATATTTTGATAAATAGAACATTAATACTTTAATATTAATGGTAATTATTTAAAATGATTTTAAATATTTTAAAAATCATTTAAGGGTAATATTAATACTTTAAAAGTATTTCAAGTTATTATAAATAACTTTAATATTTTGGAAATGATTTCATTAATAGTTTAATATTAATTAAATATTAATGATAATAGAATTATTTAATATTTAAATCATTTAATAATGATTCAGGTGTTTGAAAATTCATGATAAATTATAATAAATGTTTTAAAATTATATTAAGTCATTTAAAAATAATATGACTGATATTTATAGATATTGAGTTACAGAATAGAGTCTTAGACTCGATAATTACCCGATAAAGCTGTCGGTACACCGACATGTTTCAAAAATTGATATGGACTTAGATAATTTAATTAGATATGTGATTATTTGTGATTCAATGATTGTTAAACATGGGTAATAATGTGATTAGGTTATGTCTTTATTTGCGAAATGTAAGATTATGTGTTATAGTATATTGTTCTAATCGAACGAATGATCCGATTAATGATAGGTCGTGATATAAACGATAAAACTAAGTTGAATCGTAAGCGGTAAGATCAAAAAGTATCTTACCTTTGCATTTTCTTTTTATGATGGACATGAGTAAGAATATTTATGAATTATATTATTATTGTATAAATTATTAACTATATATTATATACGCTCATTGATTATCAACATGTTAGTATATGGTAATTCGATATATATATATTCTGTTTGTTAATTTCTATAAATGGTTATACAAGTGTCCCCACTTGGATAATCATTGTATTTAATCACATGTTGATATACCTTTGTCAATTACCCGTATATATATATGTTGAATTATAGATTATTGTTGAACAAGATAAAACCTTTGATTTGGAACCCAGACAAGTATGAACATCCCTACACGGGAAAACTTTTATGCGCCCAAGGTAGACTGAGTGAACGATACCCTCGTTCTTGCATGTAGTATTGATCGATACGAGGCATAACGGGGTGATCCCCTTGCGTGTTCGTAAGTTATGACGTTTCTTGAGATGAATTTCTGTTTAACCTATTTGAAAAAAATTGAAAACAATGTTCATAGCATGTCACCTAAACCCTATTTATATTTAGTACGTAGTTTTAAAAATTTGGTATAAAATTGATATATTATTATCATTGGTACATATTACTTCACAACTGTTGAATCGTTGTAGAAGGGTAGTGTAAAGAAAATATTTAAATTCTTTCATCATATATATATGAATTGCTATTACTTGCTGGGCAGTCAAATGCTTATCCATGCTTAATTTAAATGTTTTCAGCTAAGGGTGAACAACCAGAGAGCTCGCTAAGAAGAATAAGGGAAAGGAAAGGTTCTTTGAATGAACAAAGGCTATGTTATGTAATAGTTAACTTTATTAAGACAAATATGATATATATTATCTATCATGGGTTGTAATGAATGTTTAAAGGTTACGTACTTGGGATTAGACTACGATGATATGTAAATTAAGTTTGATATTATTTTATTATTAGAAATTTATTATTATTAGTATTGGGGGCTCTTACATATATTAATTTAGAAATGGTATAGAAAGTGAAAGCCATGTTTTAAACAAAGTTCCATTTTTGACATTTTGACAAAGTTTACCCGTAATTTTACATTATAAACCAAATTGATTTATTCTAAAGAAAAGAAATACGTGTAACATATAAACCCACATACTTCAATTATAAAAACAAACATGATGCGTCAGTTGAAATAAGCCAAAGGCCACAAGGCCTTGTTTGGCTAAACACAAACTCCCCATTCTAGTTTATTTTAATAATATTTATATTATATAGTTTCATGTGTCACATTTTAATTTAATCAATTTTACACTTATTATTACACTTATAATAATTATAATTTTCATTATAATTATACTTACGCTTAATAAATTATTATATGTCTAATTTAATTATTAGATTAAACTAGAACATCATTTTATTTAATTTAATCATTTTCTTAAATATTAAACAATTCATTTAATTTAATTATTCCATTAAATCAAACTTTCAAATAATAAAATTACCATTAATTAATTTAGTTAATGTACACACTTAACTAAATTATTGCACCATAATTTCACCAATTATTTATTTTTCTCAATAAATATATTATTAAAAATATTTATTTAATTTAATTAATATTTAAATTAATTACAAAATTTCTCGATCGTTACATCCTTCCCTCCTTAAAAGGATTATGTCCCCAGTATCACGACTCGATAAATTTATTCGTTACATTCTTCCCTCCTTAACAGAATTCTGTCCCCAGAATCGCTATACAAGATTAAGCAAATAACTGAGGATAATTTTTCATCATAACATCTTCAAGTTTCCACGTATCTTCTTCAGCATTGTGGTTTCTCCAGATTACCTTAACAGAAGGTATTACTTTATGCCTTAGTACTTGCTCTTTTCTGTCAATAATTCTAACAGGGACTTCTTCATATGACAAGTCTTTATCAAACTGTAATGGCTCATATTCTATATTCTATAACATGCTTATAATCAGGCTTATATGAACTTAATACCGAAATATGGAAAATGTTATGAATATGTCCTAATTTCAGAGGTAAAGTTACCTCGTATACCACTTCACCAACTCGCTGATGTACTTCGAAAGGTCCTACAAACCTAGGGCTCAGTTTTCCCTTTTTACCAAACCGAATTTTTCCCTTCTAGGGAGACACTTTCAAGAAAAGAAAACTACCGACAACGAATTTTCGATTTTGTCAGAGTTGATCGGCATATTTTTTTTGTCTATCTTGTGCACCTAACAATCTTGCCCGAATCACTTTGACGATCTCAATAGTCTGTTGTACCAATTCTGGACCTAGCAGCTGACGTTCTCCAACTTTGTCCCAGCATACCAGAGTTCTGTATTTTTTGCCGTAACTATTATTATAGGCAAATTCAACAAACGATAAATAATTATCCCAATTTCCTTTAAAATTCATAACACATGCTATGAGCATATCCTCCAGTGTCTAGATGGTCCTCTCACTTTGTCCGTCAGTTTGAGGATGGTACGCTGTGCTCATTCTCAACTGCGTTCCCAAGCATTCTTGTAGTCGTTTCTTGAAATTTGATGTGAAACGTGGATCTCTGTCTGATACAATGGACACCAGGACACCGTATCTTGATATAATTTCCTTCACGTACAGTTTTGCCAACCGATCTAGGTTAAAACTATTCTTGATTGGCAGAAAGTGTGCTAACTTCGTCAATCGATTGACAATCACCCAAATGACGCCGTAACCTTGCTGAGTCCTTGGAAGACCTACCACAAAATCCATTGTGATATGTTCCCATTTCCATTCTGGTATCTCCAACGGTTGCAACAATTTGCTTGGCCTTTGGTGTTCAGCCTTAACCTTTTGACACGTTAAGCATTTTGCCACACATTCAGCAACATCCTTTTTCATATTTGACCACCAAAAATGATGTCTAAGATCTTGGTACATTTTTGTACTTCTAGGTTGAATCAAATATCGTGAGTTATGGGCCTCGCTCAAAATTTTCTCTTTAATTTCTGGTACTGGCGGAACCCAAAATCTCCCTTCGAATCGAAGTAACCCTTCCGAATCAATTTTAAATTTATTTTCCTCACATTTAGACACTTTTCTTCTTATCTCTTCACAGTTCTCATCCTGAAGTTGTGCATTCCTTACCTTATCTACCAACATTGAATTGTTTCCCATTTGGAACAATTTTTCATCTGATTCTGTCGGATATTTAATTTCCAACTCCATCTTTGCCATTTCTGATACTAGTTTTTCCTAAGCAGTCAACATCACTAATTTCTCCTAACCCTTTCTACTAAAGGCATCAACAACAACATTCGCCTTTCCAAGATGATAAAGAATCTAGCAATCGTAATCTTTAATCAATTCCAGCCATCTCCTCTGTCGTATATTCAAATCTTTCTATGTAAAGATATACTTCAGACTTTTATGGTCTGTATATATCTCACACCTCTCTCCATATAAATAGTATCTCCAAATCTTCAGAGCAAACTCTACTGTAGCCAATTCCAAGTCATGAGTCGAAAACCCTTTCTCATAATCTTTCAATTGACATGATGCATTCACAATAACTCTGTCGTTCTACATAAGCACACAGCCTAGTCCCTTATGCGATGTGTCACTGTACACCACAAAATTCCCTGTATTATCAGGAAATTATAACACACGTGCTGAACTCAATCTTTTCTTTAATTCTTAGAAACTTTCCTCACACGTCTCCGTCCAAACAAACTTAACTGCCTTCTTAGTTAAATTCGCCAACGGAGTTGCGATCTCGGAAAAGTCTTGAATAAAACACATATAGTAACCTATCAATCCCAAAAAACTCCTTACTTCTGACGGTGTCTTCGGTTGATCCCGACTTATTATTATCGCTTCAACTTTTGATGGATCTACCCAAATTCCTCCTTATCAATAAAGATGCCCAAGAAACTCATACATCGCGTTCTAACCAAAACTCACATTTTGAGAATTTAGCGTACATATTCTCTTCTCTCAATGTCTCCAACGTCACTTTTAAGTGTTCAACATGTTCCTCCTTGGTCTTGTAATATACCAATATATCATCAATAAACACCACCATAAATTTATCTAAGAATGGTTTAAACACCATGTTCATCAAATACATGAATGCTGCAGGTGCATTGGTTAAACCAAATGACATAACCAGAAACTCGTAATCACCATACCGAGTTCTGAACGCTATTTTCGGTACATCCTCTGGCCTCACCTTTAACTGATGATAACCACTCCTCAAGTCTATCTTTGAGAAATATCTTGCTCCCTTCAATTGGTCAAAAAAGTCATTGATTCTCGGTAATGGATACCTATTTTTAATCGTGACCTTATTTAATTCTCGTTAATTAATAGAGAGTCACATCCATCCATCTTTCTTCTTAACAAACAATACCGGTGCTCTCCATGGCGATACACTCGACTGGATATACTTCTTGTCGAGCAATTCTTGTAATTGCACCATCAACTCTTTAATCTCTAATGGGGCCATTCTGTATGGGGCTTTAGATATCGGTGTCGTTTCTGGTACTAAATCAATCACAAACTCAATTTCTCGATTAAATGAAGTCCCAAACCAAATCATCCGGAAATACGCCTACAAAATCTCTAATGATCAAGATCTCTTCCATCTTCGTGCTCTTCTTCCGTAGTATCGACTATGTGGGCTAAGTATCCTACACATCCTTATTTTATTAACTTCTTGGCCTGCATCACTGTCAGACAACTTGCTTATCGAGGTGACTTGCTGCCATAAAACACAACCTTTGACGGAGTCATAAGGTTAACACATTTCTTTTGGCAATTAATTAATGCCCCGTAATTTAATAACAAGTCCATTCCCAGTATAACATCAAATTCCCCAAGTTTAATTGGTATGAAGTCTACCATCATATCGTGACCCTTTATAACCACTCTATTGGGAGAATGCATTTGTTGATTTGATGTTTATATATAAATGCTTATGATTATTTGTAAAGTCCTTCAAGGAATATATGTATAAGGATTTAGTAATAGATCAAATTTGTTAGGTTGATCTAAGCTGTTAATGTGTATCATTCTGGAAATGAATGTATAGATAGAAAGATCAAAGTTGTTAGGTTGATCTTGAGATGTAATAGATAGGCTTCGAAGAATTTATAGTGCATCAATCTGATCAAGATTGCAGAAGTCAAGGAAAAAACGCGGAGCTTTAAGAATCGTAGTGTGCCTGCCTTGAAGGGCCTCTTCGGAAAACGTAGAGTGGTCTCAACGTTTGCCGAGGCAACTCAAAGATCGTAGTGTGCTCTCGAAAACGTAGAATTTACAACTCAAGCAAGTGAAGATCGTAGTGTGCAAGTATTTAAGAGAAATTGTAGTGCTCTCGGTTGATAGCATCAGACGAAGCACCAAGGCGACAAGTCACCACGATCTGAATCGTAGAGTACCACGATCTGAGTCGTAGAGTATCATTTGTCTTGTGTCAGAAACATCAAGCCTCACGCTTTATGTGGAGACAAACTCCAACATATGGGGAATGGATTCTAAACGTTGTAGTACTCACCAGTCCCAAAGACATAAGAGATATCCTTAGTATGCAAAAAAGTAGCGTATTGAAGAAGCTAAAGAAAGTACCATTGGTAAGGGGGAAAATACCTTTTCAGGTGTTAGGTGAGAAAGCGATCTGGCTTTGTGTCAAGGTGGGTAATGCAATTTAGAAGATGTGCAAAAAGTCTCCATCAAAGAGCGAGAAAGGTTAAGCGCGATTTAATGCTTCAATGGATTGATCCAACGGATAGTTTTCAAGATCACATATATGCAAATCAAGTAGATGAGAGAAGCAATCAAGCAAGCATTCAACAAAAATGTACAAGAAATCTCAACGCTCAACTCTACAATCTGAGAAAAAGAAAAGCTTGCTCTGCTACTCAGTTCTTTCGAACAAGTGCTTAAACAATAACTGAGTAGCAACAATCAAGAACCCAACATCTACTAATCAACTGAAGAAAAAGTTCCAAGTCAGAAGGACTTGAAGAGTTCTAAGTGAACTGTAAAAGAGCCAAGTCTGCTGGACTTGATGAGTTCAGGAGTGAACTAAGAAGTTCCTAGACTGCTGGTCTAGAAGGAATCTAAGTGATTCTGAAAGTGTAAAAGACATCCTTAGTGGATTTCCTACTCGATGAGTAGAAGAGTGGACTAGGAGCTTTAAGTGCTCTGAACCACTTAAAACGACTCTGTCTCTTACATTCTTACTATAACTGCTATATCTGCTATAATTGCTATATCTACCTCACTCTCATAAACTCACTATCTTAAGGGAGATTAAAACTAATATTAATTCCGCTAAAGTTTTAATCATTATCTACTAACAAGTTAAAACGAAAAGATTTTTAAATATCTATTCAACCCCCCCCCCCCCCTTCTAGATAACTATTGTGCCTCTGAGAACTAATAATTGGTATAAGAGCAGGTTCTATTATATATCCTATAAAGCTTTAGTAGATCCAATGGAACACTTACCAAGTGAATCAAGAACTGGAGGAGACAGCAAGCCACCAATGTGCAATAAAGATAAATTTGATAACTGGAATGTTCGGATGCAAGCATACATGGACTCAATAGATGAAGATCTATTTGAGACCATTCAAAATAGGCCCTATATTCTAACAAAGCTTGCACCAACTACAGACGATCCAAACAGAATACAAATCAAAGTCAAAGAATAATGGACTGACAATGAAAAAAGAACTGTCCAACTTAACAAGAAGGCCAAGAACATCTTGTTTCAATCCTCAGAAGACGATCTGTTCGAAAACGTTGTCAACAGCAAAACAGAGAAGGACATTTGGGAAACACTGCTCATCATGCACGAAGGAACGGAAGAAGTAAGAGAAAACAAACAATCACTCCTGACATAATAGTATGAAATGTTTGCTCATGTTCAAGGAGAAAACGTAACTTCCACCTATGAGAGATTCAATGTTCTGCTCAACTCTCTACGAGCATATGGGAAGATCTATCCAAACAAAGATCTGATCAGAAAGTTTATGAGAGCCCTACCGAGCAGGTGGGATGCCAAAACCACTACTATTAGAGAGTCAACGAATCTTCAAGACATGACATTTCAACAACTATATGGCAATCTCCTAACATACGAATTGGAGCTGACTCAACGAGCTGAAACCCTATCAGAAGGAAGAAAGAAGGATAAGGGTGTTGCTCTCAAAGCAACTGAAAGTGCATCTAAGGTTAACACTGAGATTGACTCTAATTATGACGTAGACGATGATGAAGACTTTGCTATGCTGGTAAAAAGACTAAGAAGGTTCATGCGTCAAGGCAAAACCAGCAACCAAAGAAGGTCAACAACTATGACAGCCAGAAGAAAATGAATGATCTATGTTACAACTACAAGAATCCTGGCCACTTCATTGCCAACTGCAACAAACGTCTCAGAGAAGAACTAAAGAAGAAATCACATGCAAAGAAGGAATACAAAGGCAACAAAAGGCCTCAGAAGAGAGACAAAGGCCTGGTAGCTAGAGGATCGTGGAGTAATTTAGACAATGACTCCAATCCTGATTCTAGAGATGATGAAGAAACACAAATGGCAAACCTGTGCTTAATGGCCAAACATGCAAAGGACAAACAAAATTCTTACATACATGAAGTAAGTCTCGATGAGGTATTTGACTTCAACTCTCCTGATGTATACATTAATGATTTGAGAACTGCACTGCATGGCATAACAATTGATCTACATCAATACATGAAGTGGTTCAGAGTTCTGTCTAAGGATCATTCACTTCTTTAAGAGGAGAAAAAGAAAGTTCAAGAAGAGCTTGAAACAGCTCTTCTAAGTACTAACTTTCTCTCCAAGCTTGAGGCTGAGAATGAGATCTTAAAACAGACAAATGAACTCAATGCACAAAGAGAGTCTAATCTAACCTCTAAAATTGAGGAACTAGAACAGACTATCTCTACATGGAATAAATCCTCATCATCCATGGACTCCCTGCTATCTAGTCAGGGAAATTCATTTGACAGAACATGCTAGGCTTTGTGGAATCCACTTCAGAGCCATGTGTGGAAAAGACAAAGGAAACTAGCACTAGTAATGCCTCAAGTTTTAGTAGAAGCATTACCTTTGTGAAATCCTTACAGAAGGAAGAACCAGCCCAACCTTGTTCTACTGTTTCCATCCATACTCCAAGGAGTAAAGGATCTCATGATGGCATGGGCTTCAGAAAAGAGAAGAGTAACCCATCCTCTACTCACCAACCTCTAAGGATCGTAGAGAGTTAAATAAAACCAACTCTACGAACCAGCTGGAAAATACAAGAGAGGTAAGATACCCTCCTCACATTTCATGAGACCCAAGGACATGTGGAAGAAGGAAAATCAGTTTAACAGAAGAATGACTAAAGAACCACAAAAGTCCAAATGGAGAATGAACCCTCACACACACACACATGCATGTATCACACTAAATGTTTTATGTGCAATAGAGTAGGTCACAAGGCTATAAGATTCTATTATAATTCCATGCATGTGAGACCCAAGATCAGACAGATTTGGGTCCCCAAGGGTATTAACAAAATAGGACTCATACAAATATGGGTACCAAAATGAAGGTTAAATGTTATGACAGGAAAAGAGCTCCACGATCACAACCTGGTATCTGGACAGTGGATGCTCAAGACAAATGACTGGGAACAAAGCCATTCTATCTAACTACATAGAGAAGGAGGGTCCCTCAGTCATCTTTGGAGACAAGGGGTCGGGCAAGACAAGAGGATATGGCTCTACTGGTAATGGTGCAGTATCTTTTAGCAAAGTAGCATATGTGGAAGGTCTCCAACACAAACTTCTAAGCATCAGCCAACTCTGCGACAAGGGTCATCAAGTAACATTCCTCAATAACCAGTGTCAAGTCAGATATTTGAAGACATCTGCTGTAAAGCTAACCGGGACAAGAGAAGGAAATGTCTACACAGTGAATCTTGGTCAACTAAGCTCAAATGAGATAATATGCTTTTTAGCAAAAGCATCTAAAGAAATGAGCTGGCTATGGCATAGATGGTTGTCCCACTTAAACTTCAAAAGAATGTCCAAACTGGCATCAAAAGATCTCATTGCAGGACTACCTAAGTTCAACTTTGTAAAAGAAAGGTCATGCAATGCCTGTCAGCTTGGAAGGCAAACCAGAAGCTCATTCAAGAGCAAAACTGCCAACTCTATCGACAAGCCCCTGCAGTTGCTCCACATGGATTTATTTGGGCCAATTCCAACAACAAGTCTTGGAGGAAAAAGATACTCTCTGTTTATAGTCGATGACTACACCAGATTCACATGGGTATTCTTCCTAACCTCAAAGGATGAAACGAGCTCCCAATTGATCAAGATGTTCAGACTGGTGATGAACGAGAAAGGAGAGAAAATCAAGGCTATAAGGAGTAATCATGGAAGAGAATTTAACTTCTCAGAAATGGAACAGTTCTGCATAGACAATGGCATCAGTCATAACTTCTCAGCTCCACGAACTCCTCAACAAAACGGAGTAGCTGAAAGAAAGAACATAACTTTGATAGAGGCTGGAAGAACTCTACTAGCAGTAGCTCATCTACCTGAATACACTACAAGAAAATTAAGATAAATGACGAGCTATAGACGGTCGGGCAAGGAATCGACGCTATAGGGATCAATTAGCGACGGTAGGGGCGGAACTGACGCTATAGGACATCACTTTTTATTTTCGGAATCACTCTTTATTTCCCTCTCACTCTCTCTTATTATCTCCCGATTAAATTTTTCTGAAGCCCTCTAATCTCTCTCTTCTCTGAAGCCCTAACCTTAGAAAAAACTCCAAAACCCTTGCGGCTTGCGGCTTCGAGTGAGAGGTCACAATATCAGACATATTCGATGAAGAAGAGGAATCGAACAACAGATCTTATGGCTTCGAGTGGTGGAGCTCTTGCTATGGTGCTTCTCTGTAATAAAAGCGTTGTTTTCGATTCGAGTTCTGATTACCCAGCGCTTACCCCGCCGATCTCCAGGTTTTTGGCTAGGCGTCTGATTTATAAAAGCAGTGTATGATTTTATGTTTATTTTACTCTCTTTCTGTTTATTGAACAGTTTGGATGTTTTTGATATATCACATCAGAAGAGAGGAGAATAGTTGTCATGAAATGGATATGATGTTGTTTGATATTTTGATATGATCTTTAAAAAATTATGCGAAATGGATTGATTTTATTTTTGTTCTTTAAAATGCTGTCAAATAATTTAAGTTTTCTGGAAATTCCATATTTGAAATGGTATGTCATGTTATTGTTTCCAGTAGTATCTTATTATTATCTCCCGATTAACTTTCTCTAAAGCCCTAACCTTAGAATAACATCTAGGAATAATATCTCGTAAAAAGAATTTAGTTAATTGTGGCATTGCGCTTTAACATCTAAAGCATGCTGGTGTGCCATTATATGATGAAGACGGAACTGTAATTTTAGAAGAGGACATTGTTAATGGAGATAAGGAGCTCACACTTTCTTTGCTCTAGAATATATTTGTTCACTTGCAGGTGAGTCGTCAACTTTTCTTCCACTAATTGAGTTGTTCCAATATCACGAACTGGTATCCTTTTTTGTTTTGACATTAGTAGGGCATCAATTACTCAGCACAATGTCCCATTCCCATTGTTTCTGCAGGGCCACTGCCACCATCACGTCGCATGTCCCTCTTTTTATTGGCAACTTCCATGATTATTTTTTTAGCGAAGGCATACAATATCCCTGCTCTTGTTCCCTGCGTCAAGGCTACTATTATAGATAAATTGGTAGGGACTAGTTTCTTTTCCCTTTCTTCTATATATGTACTAATTTTCTTACTGTATTTCTCTTCTTTCCTCTCATTCTTATGCATGTGAGAATGAATTCTTTATGGAATATATCTATGAAAATAAATTTTTTTGTTTTTCTTCTGCATACATCAGCATCATTTTGTACCTTCCATGAGTCAAATCTATGCTACCATATCTTATTCTTTGTTTAATGGTTGTGTTAGGTAGATCCATTTCTATGTTTGGTTGGAGATTGCAAATTACGAACTATTGACACTGAATTTGGCCATCTCAAGATTATTTATGGATCCAAGAAAGATGATAATACTGCTTTGAAGTATCTTTCCAAAATAGAATTCACCGAGGCCCAGACCAAGGAATCCCTGGCTTCTGTGATAGTGAAGAGTTTGGAAAATTTATCAGATGTAAACCTCATATTAGTATTAAAATTTATGAGTGCTTTTGATATTGAAAAAAAAATGATTATAGTAGATTCCTGGCTTGTGTTTGTTGAATAAATGTGCATTATTAATTAATTTTTTTTTGAAATCTAAAAAGTCTATAGCGACGGTCGCCGACCGTCGCTGACCGTCGCTATAGTCCTAAAGACCGCCGCTATATAGTTTACCGACGGCTTCTATGGTGACGGTCAGCGACCGTCGCTAAATCCTATAGCGACGGTCTTTAGGCCATATAGCGACGGTCGCCGACCGTCGCTATAGGTCGATTTTCTAGTAGTGATACTTCTGGGCAGAAGCCGTCAACACTGCATGTTACACGCAGAACAGATCACTGATACACTCTATGAAGGAAGAAAGCCAAATGCCAGCTACTTTCATGTATTCGGCTGTGCATACTACATTCTCAACAATGGGAAGTAGTACTTGACAAAATTTCAACCCAAGTCAGACGAAGGAATCTTTCTTGGATATGCCACAGACAGTAAGGCCTACCGAGTGTTCAACAAGAAGACACTGAGTGTTAAAGTCTCGATTCACATCATCTTTGATGAAACAGACTTAGACAAAACAGTGCTTCAAGACACTACGACCGATAATGCATAAACTGCGAGTGAAATCGTCGAGCTCAACACTACGATCGTAGTGCTAGATAATGAAATCGTTGAGTAAGAGAATGAGATCGTAGAGAAGCATATGCAAGACAACGAACCTTTACACCAAGAAGAAGAAATAGATCTTGAAGATTTAAGATAAGAAGGTACCAGGACAGATGTTCCAACCAGAAATAGATAGGCAAGACATCACACCCAAGATCTAATCATTGGAGATTCGAGTGAAAGAGTCAAAACAAGAGCTGCCACCCAAAATGAATGATTTTATCTAAGCTTTTTGTCACAAATGGAACCAAAGAAGATAGATGATGCTATGGAAGACTCCAGCTGGATAGAAGCTATGCAGGAAGAACTCAACCAATTTGAAAGAAGCAAAGTATGGAGATTATTACCAAGACCAAAGAGTCATCCTGTCATTGGAACCAAGTGGGTCTTCAGAAACAAAATGGATGAAGATGGAGTAATAACCAGGAATAAGGCAAGACTAGTGGCCAAGGGCTACTATCAGGAAGAAGGTATTTACTATGATTAGACATTTTCACCTGTTGCCAGACTAGAAGCCATCAGAATCTTTCTTGACTTTGTTGATCACATGAAGTTCAAGGTCTTCCAGATGGATGTTAAATGTGCAATCCATCTCTGTCCAATTATGTTTATAGATTAGACAAAGCCTTATACGGTCTTAAACAAGCACCTAGAGCATGGTATGAAACACTAACTAACTTCCTGATTGAAAATGGGTTCACTAGAGGTAGAGTAGATACCACATTATTTCTTACAAAGTATAAAGAGAAAGTCTTATTGGTTCAAATATATGTTGATGATATTATTTTTGGTTCTACTAATGGAAAATTATGCAAGAGATTCTCCAAGCTAATGAAGAACAAGTTTGAAATGAGCATGATGGGAGAGCTGAATTTCTTCCTTGGACTGCAAGTAAAGCAGACTGATGAAGGAATCTTCATAAACAAAGCCAAATACATCAAAGATTTACTTAAGAAGTATGGCATGGAATCAGCCTCTCCCATAAAAACCCCAATTGCTCCTACAACCAAACTTGACAAAGATGAAAAAGGTAAAAGTATTGATATAACTCAATATAGAAGTATGATAGGCTCTCTTTTATATCTAACTGCCAGTAGACCAGACATAATGTTTGCCACATGCATATGTGCTAGATTTTAGGCTAACCCTAAAGAATCACATTTATCTGTTGTAAAGAGGATTTTCAAGTATCTCAAGGGTACACCTTAATTGGGGCTTTGGTACCCCAAGGAATCCTCATTTGAACTAACAGGATATACAGATGCTGATTTTGCTGGCTACAAAATAGATAGAAAGAGTACCAGTGGCACCTGTCAATTGCTAGGAAACAGACTTGTGTCCTGGTTTAGAAAAAAGAAAAACTCAGTATCTACGTCAACTACAAAAGCTAAATACATTACTACTGGCAGCTGCTTTGCTCAGATCCTATGGATGAAAAATCAGCTAGCAGATTACGGGTTTGATTTCAAATTCGTTCCCATTCACTGTGATAACACAAGTGCCATAGCAATAACTCATAATTCGGTTATGCATTCTAAGACTAAGCATATAGAAATAAGATATCATTTCATTAGGGATCATGTGCAAAATGGAACTATATCTTTACAATATATCCCTACTGAAAATCAACTTGCTGATGTTTTTAAAAAACCTCTAGATGAATCTAGGTTTTAACAAGTTAATAAGTGAGCTAGGAATGCTTAATTTATAACATGAGATATATGCTCTAATATGTGCTAACTATACAGATACAATGGCTATTGTTGAAATCGTAGACATGATCAAGGGAAGTCCACGATCGTAGAGCTAAAGTGACATGAAAGAAAACGATCGTAGCATAGACTCAACCATCGTAGTGCTGACTCAACGATAGCAGAACCCCACCATCAAGAGGAGCATCCTATGATATAAGTTTCCAAACAAAGCAATCTCTCTGATAAGCACCTCAGGAATAAACATAACCCTTGACTCACTTCAAGAGGTTGGCCCTTCCTAAGCTATCTTAAAAGAATGCTAAGTCAAAAACTCATCACAAGGATTCGGTCAGAATCGACGATCGTAGTTCAGACACGACAATTGCTGGAACAAACTTGACAAATGCTGGACAAACTCGACGATCGTATATTAGACATGACGAATGCTGGACAGACTCGATGATCGTAGCTCAGACATGACGATTGCTGGATAGAATCAATGATTATAGTTCAGACTCAACGAATGCAAAGCAGACTCAACGATCACAAAAGATACCTCAACGATCATAGTCATCCCTAAGGACACATCAGCTCTGCAAGAGCCAAGGGCAAATCAGTACAATCCTTCTCAGTCAAATTCGTAGAGCCAAGCAGAATTCGACACCTGTCCCATTAAGCAAAATGGAAAGAGGGAAGTTACATGTACTATTTGAAAGCGCCTTTTTGAAATCAGAAGTTCAAAATATTATC
The DNA here is from genome assembly GCA_020205615.1 of Panax quinquefolius. Taxonomy (NCBI): domain Eukaryota; kingdom Viridiplantae; phylum Streptophyta; class Magnoliopsida; order Apiales; family Araliaceae; genus Panax; species Panax quinquefolius. The sequence continues at coordinate 68,904,705 of CM035169.1, forward strand.
TCTCTCATCCTCTCTCAAAACATAAACCCTAGATAAGAAGAAAGCTCAATCAATCACACTTCTTGCAAGAAAATCAATGGCGGATTCCAGTGTTATCTCCGGCTACAAACTCTACTTTGACGAGTTCAAAATAGCAAAACCCAAGTTTCACAAAACTCTGTCATTACTGAAGAAGGCGGGTCTCGAAGAAGCTTTGGGTACAGACACATTGATCTACCCGAAGCTGGTAAAAGAATTCTACAATAATGGTGTATTTGAAAACAACACCATCATTGTGAAAGTCAGGAACGTAGAAATCAGACTAAAGGCTGAGGACATCAATCTAGCCCTAGGTCTCAAACCTGAAGGGTATTCGTCCATAGATTGCATAGACTTCCATAAGTGACTCAAAAAGATGAATCAAAAGAAATCACCCTCTGTCAAAGGATACAAGAAGAAGTTTCCACAGAGGTATGAATTTCTAGCTGATATTGTTAGAAAATGTATATGATACAAGAGCTGTGGTCGTGACTCTGTAAATGAGGTACAACTTAAGCTCATGACGGCCATATGTTATAAAATACAAGTTAACTATGGGGCTCTATTGCTTGAATGGATTGGGAAGTGGTTAGTCAGCTCAAAGAAGACAAAGAGCTCTCAAAAAATGCTCTACGGGCGATTCATAACCATCATCCTACAAGCTGCTTTGGGTGACAAGATTAAGGACGACGAAGGAGAAGCCATTAATCCAAACAGGCGAATGACCCAATAACTATTCGAAAACTGGAAAAGGAATCCAGCTGAAAATGTGCGAATGATGTCTGAATCCAGTGGAAGAACTTATGAAATAAGGGAATCAGGAGTACCAGGAAATATGTCAGTTGTTAGAGAAATTGAAGGAGAAGAAGAAGAAACAAACAAGGGAGAACTCTTTGCCCTTATAAAAAAAAGCAAGGGCAAGAGGAAGCTTAAGGCTAGGATGGAAGAAGAACCCCAGGGATCCACAACTGATAAACTAGTAAAGTCCTTTGACATTGAGACTCTAAGGATCCTGAGAAAGAAGCAACAGCAGGCTGAGGTAGAATAAAATGGAGCTACCATATCTTAGCTGCTGAAAAAGAATAAGATCAGCCACAAAACCAAAAGGTCATCTTTCTCTTCAATTGTAGAGTCTCTACTGATCGTAGAGACCAGACCAAACACCTCGAGCAAAGAAGCTGCCACACCTGATGGTTTGGGTGATTAACAAGACAAAACTGAAGTTCAAGAAAGTCCTGAGGCTGTGGCTCAACCTATAAAATCACGAAGAAAACTGGTCAAGAAATATATCCTTGAAAATGAAAAAGTGCTCAAGGAGGAAGACAAGAGTATGGCTGCCAAAAAGGAACTGTCCAAAGAAAGCGAAGAGGACAATACTCCAGCTGAGGGGGAGATGTGACGCCCCCAAAATAGGTATACATCACTTATCATGAGTCGCCAAATACATGGTACAGAATACAAATACAACCTTTAATATACAACATGAACTGTGAGTTTTAATACAAATAATGTCTTCTAGACAGTATTCAAACTCAAAATAAGTCCTTAATACATTTATTATCACACTATTTCATAGAATAGTGAGGACTACTAATGCTATCATTTGGACCGTCAACTAGCCCCTGCTACGTTCTCATTTCCTGAAGAGAACAATGAAAGCAAAAGGCTGAGCTCAACTAGCCCAGTAAGAAATATTATGACTAAGATAATGCAGAATAAATTATCATTAGCCTTCAACGGTGTTAAACTGATAAAATATAACAAACATCAAGTTTAACTGTAGCGGAACAAGTAATCCAATAGAAGAGTCAAGTAGAGAATAAAATCTACTATCTTCTATGATTTAAAAGGTTTTTCATTACTTTTACCGCTGAGACTCAGCTTAATAAATAATCCACATCATCCATGCACTACGCCCAAGGATATTCATTAGTATCACGACCACAAATTATCCATGCACTACGGGCCAAGGATATTCGTGTATTCATCAATGGTCATGATCATGCCAACAACTGTCCATCAATGCTCTACGGCCAATGAGGATTTTTACCACATCATTTGTAACACTACGGTCATGATTATACCGAATAATCCCTAGTCATAATCATACCAAGTCCATCTATGCACTACAGGCCACATATAACTTTCAACATATTATAAACATGAGGATGATGACAATTCAATAAATCAAGTTCAAAAATAAATTTTAAAGATTTATAAGTTAATTTATCCTGAACTTAATAATGTCAAAATTGTCAACATGATACTACTTTGTGGAGTAAAATTCAAGAATGCTCATAAGAATATTTCCATGAAAATATACTGGATGAAGCGCAAATATCAAGGATATTCCACTAATTTCATGGAGTATAGAAGCCAAAACTTTAACCAACTGAGTATAATAGAATATATGAAACCGCAAATGGATTTTTACCATCATGCGGTAATCCACGTAGACAGATTATTCCAACAGAATAATAAAGAATGGAACAGTCATACGCCGTAATCCGCAGCATGTGATGTTCCAATGAGAATAATAAAGAATGGGATAATAATAGAATTCACCAGGCATGCGATAGACCGCACAGACAGGTTAGTCCAACAGAATAATAAAGAATGGAATAACAACCCTTACGAGTATTGAAAGAAAATAACTCTCTTCATGAATACGAAAGAATAATACCACTTACCTTAGTAGGAGATTGGATACTGTAATAGTGTAGTAACAGAATACTCTTCTTCTTTCTCTCTTATTCTCTCTATACTTTCTCTCTCTATAGCTTGAATGAATTGGTGAAAAATAATGAAGAAATGAGCTTCTATTTATAGGCTTGGCAGAGTAAGGGTAAAATAGTATTTTTGCCATAATTTATGACATCACTGCTGATGTCATCGATCATAATACATCATTGCATACCTCATCGTCCGATGACATCATCGCTTACCTCATCGTCTGATGACATCATCGCTTGCATCACAGGAATTCAAATTCAATTTGTTCTCTTCCACCTCATTTTACTTTTATACCATGAATTTACTATAATAATGCTACCATTCAAATTATAAAAAACGTACTATTATATAATCACATCATACTACTATAATGTAATATTATAATAATATATTTAAATGAATTATTTTATCGGAAAAGATAAAATACCAACTTTCAACAAATGTCACATGCTAAAAATTCCTCAGTTTAAATCCACTTTGAATAAATATTTTCTTATCTATCATTTGTGTCCACATAAAATAAATATTTCCTTATCATATAAATTAATAATTAATTATACACAAATAATATTACAGAATCACAATAATGACAACCAGGCCGTTCCCAAGAAAGAGGGGGCTTTCCAATAAGGATTTCTCCTTACTGGTGCGCAATTAAGTGACCAAACCTCTCCTTGAAAGAACTTTCTAGACATTGCCAATAATGCTATCTAATAATATTATTCAAATAATATGAATTATTAATCTGATAATGGGAAATACTGTGCAGTGACAATTATTGAAACAACAATAATATAAAATATCAATGCAACAATTATTGAACCAATAAAATAAAATATTGAACAATAATTACTGTAATAATTATTGAGTAATGCCTTCTTACATAAGAATCAATAATTCAAAAAATGCATGCAATACAGGTGCTACTCTTTAGGCAACAACGCGTAGACATCTTGTATTTTAACCACCGAGTATTCAACAGTGTTAACGGTAAAACTTTCACCGTTATTTTATAAAAAGATATTTTTGTCATTTTCTTAATCCGACAATAATTCCGTTGTGGGGTCCATCAATGATTGTGCCGTTGTACGAATATTCTCTGTTAAAACGAATATTCCCCAAACAATCGAATATTATATAACAACTTCTGTACTTTGCAAAATTTATAAATATTACTCATAACTATAAAATTATATCAAATTCATTCCATAATATTCAAAAATGATATTTATAGAAAATTCATCTTTATTCATAAAAGTTGGGGTCTTACAGGAGATCCCTGAAATTCTTATGATAGAGAATACACCAGTTAAGGGGGAGATGTCTGAAGCTCCCATCCTAGAAGATTCTCCAGTTGAGGGGGAGCTATTGATCGTATAAGAAGATGATCAAGTTGAGGGGGAGGCTCATGACATCTCCATAGTAGAAGAAGAGGTCCCTGCAAGAAATGAAGAAGAACCAGTGCAAGAACATCACGAGGCCATTGAGATAATGGAATCCTCCAACGAGAACAGAGAAGAGGAAGAAGATGATGAGGTCGAGATCACAGCTGTGGGCATAAATGGGTACAAAAGAGCTAACTATGAGCAACTATTTTCATATCTACCCATGATGCTTTTCCATCAAGCTCAAATTCTAAATTCATGGAATCACATGTTTTCGAGCTTCAAAGAGTATCCGGCCATCTCAGTACTAGCCAATGGATTCCCAGGATGATTCAACTTTGCCAAGAAGTTATTCACAAACAATTCTTCCTCAAAGTATAAACCTGAGGTACTGTCTATCCCAACCCTCTTCAGAGTTAATCACCTGTCATCATCCTCATTTAGTCAATTTTATGAATTCCCATGATGGTTGGAAGTCATTCTTCACCCACTAAATCAATTTCGGTTGTAGAGTTCCAAAATTACAGAATTGAGGAAACAAATGCGGTCAACTTCATAATGCTCCCATAACCCATCATCTCTACGATCACGGACTCTAGCCTCATCAGCATAGCCTCCACCTCAAATCGTAGAGTCACCAAACCCAAACATCCAAACCCAGCCCCTCCATCGATATTCTCCTCCTCCAAAGATGCTTAATACTTTAATCTCGATCTTGCCCTCTACTCACTACAAGATCAATACCAGAGACAAACCCCTTCTTCACAAACTCCCCAACTGAATGAAATTCTTTAAGAGTTGTCCATAAAAGCTGACTTGGAAGAAATGTCAAAGAAAGTGATCAAGAAACTCGATGAGAGTCTTGAAGAACACACTGACCTCATTCAGCTGCGATTAACAACAATGATCAATGCTGCCAATAAACTCCCACAATCCCTAATCTCTTCGATCTCTAAGATATTTAAGGAGTTTGTTAAGAAAATGATTCAAAGCATAAAGGATCGGGATGACATTCACTTTCTAGCAGCCAAGAAACACAGAGAAGCTGTCCTTGCCCTATAGACAACTCAAGAAAATTAGAATAAAAACATGTTGGAAAGCTTCCTCAATCTATAAACTACCGTCAAAGAATTTCAAAAATCCTACGTCGTGATGGCAAGCAACCGACAACGATCCCATCAGTTCTCCAACAAAGGGAAGCTCGATTCAAGCTCTAATCGAAGAAAATCGAGAGGACATTGCTCAGACTAAAAGTCAGCTCAACGAACTTGTCCAAGGACTGAATCGCCTCTCAGCAGACATTCGAACCCTTGATGCTGACATAAAGTTGGAGAATAAGAGGAAAGGAGAAGGAGCCCAGGGCGGAGGCAGAGGAGGTCAAGGAGGCAGAGGACGTCAAGGAAGCCAGGGAAGAGGCAGAGGACAATTCCACACTCAAGCTTCAAGAAGCCATCAACAGACTCCACGATCAAGTAATCAGACTCAACGATCTGATCAGTAAGAAGTCTTAATGGCCCAGCCAATAAGGAGTCAAGGGTCAACTACCAGCTCACAAAATGTGACCACTACAGGCCTAAGAATGCCAATTGGAGATCCTTCATTCATGAATAGGCATGACCACAACTCAAGGTTAAGCCCAAGTGAGCTAGAAGAGATAGCCAGAAGGGATGAAGCAAGCAGGAAAAGAAGGGCTGATGAGTATGCCAATCCTCCACGCAAAAAACCAAAGAAATAGAGATAATTGAAAGTTTAAATTCTTATTGATGTAAAGCTAAATTGTAATACTCTTCAATCATCAATAAATTCATGCGTATTCTCTAGAAATTTTAGCTGCTCACTAAAATAATAAGTCATGTTTAAATTTCCTGCAATTGCATCTAGATACTAATAATCATGAAAACAAATCTCTTTGGTTATGTCAACATCAAATAGGGGGAGATTGTTGGAAAAATGCATATGTTGATTTGATGTTTATATATAAATGCTCATGATTATTTATAAAGTCCTTCAAGGAATATATGTACAACGACTTAGTAATAGATCAAATTTGTTAGGTTGATCTTATCTCTTAATGTGTATCATTCTGGAAATGAATGTATAGATAGAAAGATCAAAGCTGTTAGGTTGATCTTGAGATGTAATAGATAGGCTTCGAAGAATTCGTAGTGCATCAATCTGATCAAGATTGCAGAAGTCAAGGCAAAAACGTGGAGCTTCAAGAATCGTAGTGTGCCTGCCTTGAAGGGCCTCTTCGAAAAATGTAGGGGTCTCAACGTTTGCCAAGCCAACTCAGAGATCGTAGTGTGCTCTCAAAAACGTAGAGTTTACAACTCAAGAAAGCGAAGATCGTAGTGTGCAAGTATTTAAGAGAAATAGTAGTGTTCTCGGTTGATAGCATCAGACCAAGCACCAAGGCGACAAGTCACCGTGATCTGAATTGTAGAGTACCACGATCTGAATCGTAGAGTATCATATGTCTTATGTCATAAGCATCAAGCCTCACGCTTTATGTGGAGACAAACTCCAATATATGAGGAATAGATTCTAAACGTCGTAGTACTCACTAGTCGCAAAGACATAAGAGATATCCCTTAGTATACAATAAAGAAGCGTATTGAAGAAGCTAAGGAGAGTACCATTGGTAAGGGGGAAACACCTTTTTAGGTGTTAGGTAAGAAAGAAGTCTGCTGTGTCAGTGGGCCAGAATGTAATTTAGAAGATGTGCAGAAAAGTCTCCATCAAAGAATAGAAAGGTTAATCACATTTAATGCTTCAACGGATGGATCCAACGGATAGTTTTCAAGATCACATATATGCAAATAAAGCAGATGAGAGAAGCAAGAAAGCAAGCATCGAACAAAAACGTACAAGAACTCTCAACGCTCAACTCTATGATCTGAGAAAAAGAAAATCTTGCTCAGCTACTCAGTTCTTTCGAACAAGTGCTTAAACAGCAACTGAGTAGCAACCATCAAGAACTCAACATCTACCAATCAACTGAAGAAAAAGTTATAAGTTAGAAGGACTTGAAGAGTTCTAAGTGAACTGTAAAAGAACCAAGTCTGCTGGACTTGAAGAGTTCAAGAGTGAACTAAGAAGTTCTTAGACTGCTGGTCTAGAAGGAATCTAAGTGATTCATAAAGTGTAAAAGACATCCTTAGTGGATTTCCTACTCGAGTAGTAGAAGAGTGGAATAGGAGCTTTAAGTGCTCTGAACCACTTAAAATGACTATGTCTCATACATTCTTACTATAACTGTTATATCTGCTATAACTGCTATATCTGCCTCACTCTCATAAACTCACTATCTTAAGGGAGATTAAAACTAATATTAATTCCGCTAAAGTTTTAATCATTATCTACTAACAAGTTAAAATGAAAAGATTTTTAAATATCTATTCAACCCCCCCCCCCCCTTCTAGATAACTATTGTGCCTCCGGGAACTAACACACTCTAAAATTCTTATATATCAATCTAACAAGAATCACTTCCCTATTCGCAATCTCTATGCTTAAAGGAAATTTTAATTCTTCCTGAGGAAAATCTTCGTTTTGAGCAAATTCATCGGATATAAATGAGCAAGTAGCACCCGAATCAAATAGCACATAAACATTAATACCATTAATCAGAATGATACATAACACCACATCCTCTGACTTCACAGCATCTTGCACGGTCATATTGAAAGTCCTCGCAGTAGGTTAGCTTGATTGTGTTGGTCTAGTGATAGTTAATGTACCACCACCGTTGTTTCCTTTTCCTCCATTTGTGCTTCCCGCTTTCTTTTTAGGGCAATTACGAGCCATGTGATCCTTCAATCCGTAAGTGAAACATGTGATCCTTCAATCTGCAAGTGAAATATGCTCTCTTCTTTGGAATAAAACAGTTTGTCACGATGTGACCCCTCTTGGCCATATTTGAAACATACCCGCTTACCCTTCGGACACACCCCCGTGTGGTTTTTCCCACAAGTAGCACAAGCTTCAAACTTCTTCTTTTGTTGACTTCCTTGTTGTCCTCCCATATTTAAATTTTCACTCCATTTCCTTTTCTGGTTGTTACCTCCACCATTGCTTCCACCAACCTCATTTTCATTCTCATTATTTATATTCTTCTGTTCTTGGTTATATTTGGTTAAGCCATTGCTTCCACCTTCAGCCATAATTGCCTTTTTTAGTACTACCACAAACATATTTAGCTGAAACATCGAAACCTTACCATACAACTAGGGCTTCAACCTTTGCTCGAATCTTCTCGCCTTACACTCATCGGTATTGACTTGGTAAGGAGCAAACCTTGCTAACTCATTAAACTTCGCAGCACACTCTGGCACCGAGATGGTTCCTTGTTTCAATTCTAGGAATTGAACTTCCATCTGATTCTGAGAACTTGTCGGAAAATACATCTCGAAAAACATCTCTTTAAACCTATCCCACACTATTACTCCCTGTCCCCCACGAACCTTATTCGCCTGCCACCAATAACTAGCTTCGGACTTTAACATAAACGTCGCAAAAGTAGTCTTCTGATCCTCGTTGACTTTGGCAATGTCGAACACCTTCTCCATTTTCATGATACAAGTTTGGGCTTCAAGTGGATTCATAGATCCTTGAAACTCCGGCGGTCCAACCGCTTTAAAGTCCTTTAAAGTCATAGCTTGAGCTTGCGGTTGATTCGCAAGTGCTTTAGTTAACAGAGTCACCAACTGCTGAACCGGATTAGCATTTGCCTCATTATTATTGTTAGTAGACCCCTCAAGAGGTGGTTGTTGACGTGGTTGTCTTCTTCTTAGAGGTATTTTTTGTTTAAAATATACGCTTATTAGATCAATATTTAATTATTTGAATATCCTAAAGTTTAACTTTAAACATACTAAGATTAAAGCTTAACACATAACATTTCAATAAACTTTGATATTTATTCATTCATAATTCTCAAAAACATCATAAGGATATCATATCACCCATCAACATCCACTTTCCTGAACTACACAAGTTTTAGGATTACATACCTATACTACACCTTTATTTATCTCAAAATAAGAGATTTACAATTTATTTAATCACATACTTAAACACATTATTATTATTATTATTCCTATCTTGGCATATTGAGACGTCGAGAGGCTTCTTTATGCTCTTCCTCTATAATACGATATGTCATCCTACGATCCATCACGAACCATGGCAAGTCTTCAAACTGAGGTGGGTAATAAATAACTCGATCCCGAGCCCTATCAATCGCAGAATGAAAGGCATGATCCATTTCGTTCATCTTAGCCTTCTTCGTTTGAACCTTAGCTTCAGCACGGTCTGCACGCTGAGGCGCCTTCATCCAAGCGTCTGCAACTGCATTCCTTGGGGTTAACTCCAAGGTTGGAACTGCTACTCCCAGGGTTATCTTGGGGTTATCTCCAAGATGAATCGGCCTTCTCCTGTGGAATTTCCGGTATTTGAACTGCACGCCTCGAGGTTATCTCCAAGGTTGGAACTGATAGTCCTGATGTGTGTTCCGGGGTTGAGACTAAACTTCCAGTTGTATCCAGACTGTATATGCTGTCTTCCAGGGTTATCTTTGAAAGATGAATCTTCCTTCTTGCAATGTTAGTGACAGGTGTGCAGGAAATTTTGAGTGTCTACAAATGCCACTCTTTATCATATTCATGCAATGCAATGGTATGTATAGGATAAAGAAGCCTAGACACTTGAAATGCAACAAGATAAACATGATGCCAAGTGCAACAACATGATGCAAATGTATGATGCACATGTTGTTAGATTGTCCTCTAATATGTTGGGACGATTGTCGGCTCCCTGTTGCTTCTGCCTGGGATTGGCAACAATGACAAGCTTTGACGTGTGATTCAAATCTTTTAGGATGTTGACGTTGGGGCTATCACCAAAGTCCTTAATCCTTGATACAAACTTTATTCCGAATATTTGCCTCTCGTGTACAAGAGATCTGTGGAGATAAAGCTTTGTCTGTTTGAGGATGTTATACACATATTCCATCATCGATCCTCCCCGATGATGTTGATCCTTCCTAGTTTGTATCACTATAACATATCAATGTTATGTTGGATTTACTGCCAGCAGCATGTGTTGTCAGGGCTGCCTGACCCTCGTTGACATGTATGTCACTGGAAAAACCCCTGTTGGGCAGACTGTCAAGGCTGCTTGACCTTTGCTGACGTGTGAATCAATGGATAAACACGCGTTGTAACCCCCACTAGGGATCCCCTTGATCCTCGCTGACGTGTGCGTCAACGAAAAATGTGTGAGACCCCCGTCGGGGATATATACTTCGACATATGAAAATGGGTGATGCCCCCACCGGGGAATCATTAGGGGCTACTTCATAGCAGATAACTCTTCTACGGTGTCGTTTTCTTTGATCAGCGTCACGCGACATGTGGACCGTTTAGGAGAGTATGATTGGGGTTCCTACATCTTTGCCTATTTCCTCAAGGGTATGCATATGCGTTCGCAGGGTTTGACCGAGGCTTGGTTAGGATTCTACCCATTTCTGCTGGTGAGTATTTCTCTTGTAATTTCACATGTATAGTTTAAGAGTGTTTACTGACAACAGATGTTTTGCTTTTGTGTTCGCAATTCTGGGCCTATGAGAGGCTTCCATGTTTGCGTCATGTGAGTGCGTTAGGTTTAGATACCTACCCACGAGGATGGTGATGACATCATTCCATACTGGCGGAGGTCCATGTAGCTGAGGGTTTTACTCATTGCCGCCTACATCTGGAGTTGTTGACAGCTGACGTCATCACATGGATTCTCTATTCTGGGGAGCACTTGGCCATTGGATTTAAGGATGCGTACCCGACTGGTGTCGAGTACGTGATTTCCACCCATAGCGTTCCTTTCTTCACATATGTAGGAGATCACACTATTAGAAGCACCACAGGAGAGATCTATATGCCGATCTTGCCTCCTGCCAAGCATTATTGGCATGTGTCGCAGTTACCCGTTATTGATATCCCATTGTTGGGTGTTGACGATTTTGCTTTGTCAGAGGGTCCCTGCACTCAGGAGATATTCCAGCATTGGTGGTTCCCTCGTACTATTGGAGGCCAGACCCGCGTCACTCAGTTCATGGGGTATATGGTTCCAGTATCCGTGATAATGACGGATTGGCTAGCCTGTGTCTGAGATCCAACTCATTTGACACAGATTGACAGTTTGACCAAGCGACTAGACCAGACACATTTCTTTATCTAGCATTTGGGCAGAGATCCGATAGAGGCAGATTCGTTTGATCCTTCCAGCTCAGGCGCTGGCCCCTCAGATGACCCATTTGGCTTTGCTGGCGCAGATCCTCCTTTGTATAGGCCTGACATCCCTATTGATAGAGATCCAGTGACTCAGGAGGAGTTACATCAAGTGGACATGATAAATGATGTAGATATTAACACCATTGTCTTCTTCTGATGTGTATTCTCGTTATCTCTTTTGATAGGCCTCTATTAGATATTGGGTGGCTGTGACCCATTCTCTCTATATCTTTTGATAGGCCTCTATTAGTAGTAGGGCATCTGTTCCCCATTTCCTTGGATTTTTAGTTGTACAGAGATGATATATTAGATGATGATATACTTAGGAATGTATGTAAAGTTTTTCATTCCCTATATCATATTGCCATCTATTATCTGAAATGCATGTATCATGTTATGCATATGTATGTATGTCCAGAGATATTGAGCATTAACCCCTGGATGGTCTTATGATACGGCCCACACAGATGTCTTCTTCGATAGTCAGCCGCATAAATCACACGCCACCATTATTGGTGGCATCTCGTCTTAGATCGTGTTATGATAGTATGTCACCATCAAACATGGTGGCTGTATATCAGCTGTTGTAGCATACTATGACCCTCTTGATATTTCAGGTTCTCGCATGATTTGTGGAGGGTATACTGGATCACTGGGTATCGGAGAGGCAGGTTTTCCGGTTTGCGACCCAGGAGTTGACTCTGACTCTGGAGGAGTATGCACGTTTGACGATGCTGCCACTTGACAGACCTTGTGTGCATATGTCTATTAGGGACATGAGTCGACAGTTCATTACCCTCACCGGACTAAGGCGTAGGGTTGTGCAAGATGAGATCACATCCGGCCATGTGATATCCTAGTGGTTTCTAACTGACAGATTTGGCTATGAGGACAGCTATGCTCGGCATTCTGGGGATTTCACCATACCATAGGACTAGTGGCATTTGGCCAGAGTGGATGCATTCCTGATGTGCATAGTGGCATATGTGTACATGCCACGATATATGTATGAGCTAGATATCGGTGTTATCATGGCAGTGAGAGCTCTCAGGGAGGGTCATACCATCATTCTGATGATTGTGGTGGAGACGCTGAGGTCGGCCACGTTTTAAAAGACTTAACCCATGGGGGTATTCACAGCGGATTGATTAGTATGTTAGACGTGTGGTTTATGTCACACTTGAGAGTGTTTGGGACCTTCCGCCGACACGGGTACTGCTTTACCCATGATATAGCTATGTCTTACTCCTTTCAGCCATCAGAGTGCACAGACGCTGTGTCTTGGTCGGTATTCTTGGCGGAGATCAGTGATTCATTTGACATCCTGCAGTGTACAGGGCTCAACTCACCTTATAGCTTCATTACTCATGCTCCGGGCATGGATTATCTCCCTCTGGCTGGTTTGAGGGGCATGACTACCTACCACCCACTGGTCGTGATGTTGTAGTTTGACATGTTCCATGGTTTTTATCCTTTTGAGGGGGCGTTAGGTCAACGTTTAGCTTCTCCCCGTCTATCAACACAGGACCGATCCCGAGTGTGTGCATGTTGGGATCAGCGTGAGATAGCTGTTTTTACTGTTAGCCATACGGGCTGTTCTCCAAAGTATTCTGCATGGATGGAGACAGAGACTTCATCGGCCGCGACAATATCCATAGTGTCGAGTAGTGATTCAGATGATGGAGAGCCCATGGAGGACATTGATTCCCACATCGAGGAGGAGCCACTTACTGGGTTGCCAACATCTCCTTTAGATTCTCCCAGTACTAGCACTGTTGTGAGTCTGCATTCAGCACACTACTTTGAGCAGAGTCTTCATCTGATGACCTTCGAGAGAGATCAGGCTAGAGCCTTGATGTTGACAGTCCTTGATGGGAGAGACGTAGCTTTGTCAGAGAGAGTCGTGGCATTAGCTCGTAGAGATGCCGCTGTTGTTGAGTGGGATGAGGCCAGATCAGCCAGAGATGTCGTGACTGTCGAGAGGGATAGTGCCATATCTTCCCGGGACGTAGCCGTTACAGATAGTACTATAATGAGGTCCCTTACCACTGGCATGATTGTAGAGATGAGCACGTACATTGATGAGCATATAGTCACAATGCAGATGGCTGTAGATCTGTTGGGTCATGTGGATACCCATGTACAGGAGACCACAACTTTACCTCCTTCTTCTGAGAGGGATGTCATGTTGGGCTTGATAGCTCGCATATACACTAATTTGTAGATGGCCTCGTATTTTCTTGCACATACTAGCTTAGCCATTTTGTCATGTACAATTTACATTTTGTATATCAAACAACATTATATATAGCAGGGAAATATATTTTTGATCACTTCCCTTTTAGATATGCCCTGATACTTGCTTGATATTGTGCCTTCTTCTTCAGGGCTTGTGATCTTGATGTATTCTGAATTCCTCCTTGATGGATGGACATTGAATTGTCTCTGGACAGTTCAGAATGGATCATTGATGTGACGCCCCCAAAATAGGTATACATCACCCAGAGTCGCCAAATACATGTTACAGAAACAAATACAACTTCAGTAATACAATTGTCGTGCAAAATACGACAACACATATACTGTGAGTTTGAATACAAATATTGTCTAATAGACAGTATACAAACACAAAAGGAGTACTCATCATAATTATTGATACACTATTTTACAAAATAGTGAGGACTACTAAAACAACTATACTGAACCATTACTCCAAACCCCGGCTAGTTCCTACTATGTTTACACCTCCTGAGAAGAAAAATGGAATAAAAAGGAAAAGGGTGAGCTCAACTAGCCCATTAAAGAATCTTTTGACTAAGATAATATACAATAATTTATCATTAGTCTTCAACAGGGAAAAATCTGATAAAATATAATAGACAACAAGTTTTAGATCAACAACTGCAGGCCAAAGATATTCATTTGTATCACTAGTTGGTCATGTTCATCTCAACACCTGTTCATCTTTGCACTACGGGCCAAAGATATTCATTAGTTAATCATTCATTTTTGTACTACATGCCAAAGATATTCAGTTATATCATCATTTAAGACTGAGGATGATGAAAAATATCTTAAAGAAAACGAATCCAGTGAGACAAAAGGACAAATATTAGGGATTCGTATTACAGTTTATCCAAGTTCAATAATACTCCATAATAACCAATTGTGAAGCAGAATTCAAAAATAAAGATCAAAACATGGATACAATCAAAGATAGTAACCATAATAGACATCTTGGACAAAAAGAAGAAAATTTTATTTTTTCGATGAATAGTACCGTATTCATGAATAGTGTCGTATACGTGAATAGTGCCATATACGTGAATAGTAACCCCGACACAAAAAGGTAAAAATTCCACAATAAAATTCATACCAATATTTCGATATAATGATATTGAAAGAATAACATCATTATAAAGAAAATAACACCCCTTACCTCAAAATAACAGTATTTCTGATCGGAATATCGGATGTAAAGTCGAAGGAAACTTGCACTGAATAGCAACTTTCAAAGTATTTAAATACTCACAAAAATACACTTGACAATATAGAGAGAGAAAACTTATGTTTCTGGTGTGATTTTCAATTCTAACTTAAGCGCCTATTTATAGGAAAATGAGAGAATGCCATAGAAGACTAAAATAATAAAATATTATTATTTTGTTTTCAATCTTCCATGCACACTTTGTTGAAAAATCTAGCATGCCATTTCTGGAAAAAAAAAAATAGCAGCCCACAAGTTTTAAAAAATAAAAGTGGGTCCCACCCAATTTTTAATAAAAACATATTAATTTCTAAACTTTAATAATTCATAATAAATAGCCCTTTTATCATAAAAATACGAATTTTATATTCATTCCATACGAAATCGAATTCTCTACAACTTTGTAAGTTTAAGTTTTTTCAAATTCCAAACAAAAAATATCTGAAATCTACATACGTACGATTTTCAACACCTCTATTCCGACAAAATACTGATAAAACACCTCAGCATTTATTCCTTCATTTATAACGACATAAAATAAATATATCCATCATTTATATCCACATAAAATAAATATTTCCTTATCATATAAATCAATAACTAATTATTCACAAATAATATTACAGAATCACAATTATGACAACTAGGTCATTCCAAGGAAAGAGGGGGTTTTCCGATAGGGATTTCTCTTTATTGGCGTGCAATTAGGTGACCAAACCCCTTTCCTAGACAGAAATTCCTTAGACATTGCCAATAATGTTATCTAACAATATTATTCAAATAATACGAATTATTGATCTAATAATGGAGATACTGTGAAATGACAATTATTGAAATAACAATAATATAAAATATCAACGCAACAATTATTGAATCAATAAAATAAAATATTGAACAGTAATTACTGTAAAAATTATTGAGTAGTGCCTTCTTACGTAAGAATCAATAATTCAAAAATACTATGCAATCTGGTAATTTCTTGTGCCATGCCAGACATCGTATTTTAACCACCGGGTATTCCAATAGTGTTAACGGTAACTACGCCGTTATTTGTAAAAACACAAATTTGTCATTTTCTTCATCCGACCGTTATCTGTTATGGGGCCCACAAATGGCTGCACCATCGTACGAATATTCCCTGATAGCAAGAATATTCCACGACCAAACGAATATTCCCCGACACAATGAATATTTTATAACCACTTGCTTATTTTGCAAAATGTGCACATTTCACCTATAACCAAAGTATTATATCAAATTAACAATTTATTATTCACAATAATAAATAGAGGAAATTTGATTTTATTTATAAAAAGTTGGGGTCTTACAACTGATATGTGTGTATCCCTACCATCTCTTTGGTATCTTGGGACTGGTTTCTGTATGTAAATGTGGAGAGGAGTGTGGATTTTCCTCTCTGAGATTGATTGTACCACAGATGGTCGCCAGTACTCCTATTTAGGAGGAGCCTAGTTAATTCCATCTTTTATGGATTGGAATATTGCTCTTTGAGGCACAACCGCAGATTAGATGGTCGCCGAATCTCCTACTTAGGAGGAGTTCAGGTAATTCCATCCCCTTGTTCTGAAGCCGATGAAATGTGATGGATTGAAGGATGATCCCAGTACCATTGACAAGTGTTTGTGTAATAACCCAATATTTTCAATATAATTAAATAATAAATTTTGCATATATTTTTTATATATATAAAGGTGGAAATATATGCAAAGCAAAGTATATGTATTTATGTGATAAATAAAACTTATTTATTACATGAATAATTGTAAATAATTTTTTTTAAGAATTATTGATCATTATAGATTATATACTTATAATAAATTAAATATGTAATAAAAATATTTATTATTTATTTTCCATGAAAAATATGATTATTATATATATGATATGATTATAAGGATTATTATTATATGTATTTTATTATATTAATTAAGTTAAATATTTTAACTTAATCAACGATGGTATATATAAAGGTTATGTCGGATACGGATTCAAAACCCTAATTATGGATTTTGAATAAGGAATGCGAATAATAATATAATATTAATTGTATTTCAGTGTTATAAACTCAGGGTGATATGTGTGTAATGTTAATTTGTGGAACATTTATAGTAAAACAGTATAAAACCCTAACATTACTGATAAACTATAGTATATAAGTCAATTACGACTGTAAGATTGGTTAGGTTATTATGTTATGTAATTAATGACAATTATTTTTGATTTAATGTTAATTAGGTAAACCCTAATTAATATTTAGAAACCCTAATTACTAAATTAGAACCCTAATTGCTAAGTTATAAACCCTAATTATTAATTTAGCAAGCTTAATGGTAATTAGTAAATTATAAAGCCTAATTTATAAGTCCTAGGTTATTAGTAAACCTAATTTAATTAGGGAACCCTAATTCACATTTTTAGAAACTAAGATTCCCATTTTAGCCCTAATTACAAAATCCTAAAAATTGGACTTATAAAACTTTAGGGTTAAACCCTAAGGGCCAAACCCTAAAGTTTAGAATAAATTGCCAACTTTGCCGCTAAAAGTAAAAGCCAAATGACATAATTGCCCCTTATTGCATTATTTAATAGATAACTTGTGAAACTTGCCATAACTTTAGTTGGTGACCAACTCTAGCTAGCTATGTGCCTATAAACCAAATATTAGCTCAGCCACTTTCATATCCAAGTGCATTTCATCTATGTAATATATAAGATCAAGAGAGGGAAAAGTCACTATTTGCCTCATTTTAAAAACATAATCTCAACCAAACTCTTTCAACTCCAAACCTCCAAATTTTAGTGTTGGACCAGTCCTTAATCAAAGCCCCGCTATCACTTATAGCATATCAGAAAGTCAGATTAAAGATTTTGTTCATAGAAAGGTATAACCCTAAACCAAAAATTCAATCTTGTATGCTATGTTGGATTTGGTGTATGAATGTATAAATATGTTATATAAGGTATGAATCAGTGATCTGGGTTGCTAAATAGTGGATCCATAACATTTATATGCTCGAATTTAAGTTTTTTCATAATCAGGGAAATTTTCAAAAGTGGTCTGACAACCGAATGTCAGACCACATAGATTTTTATCTGATTATAATTTTTGCTGTTTAAATGTTTGAACATGTAGTATGCTAGAAGGACTTTGATCTGGACTTGAAATCATGCTTAGATCATGTGTAGATTTCAAGTTATGGAAAGTCAAACTGCGTTGACCGACCATGACTTTGCATTTTTTGGGTAACCCAGAACTTGTTCATCATTATTTGACAACAAGTTCATGGGCCCGGATCTTGCATGCGTTTGTAGATTTGTTTGTGTTAGTGTATTAAAGTTATACTCTTGTAGGTGTATTACAGATTCATGCTCCTATATCACTTAGATAACAAATAGAATGAAATTAATCGACGGTCAAATTAGTCTAGACGAGCACGAACTCTTTTTTCTGGGTAACCCAGAAAATTGATGAACGTTGTTTCTGACAAGGTTTGACCGAATGCTATATTGTGATTCTGTTGTAGTTTGACTGACTTGATGATTGATAATTGTACCTTGACATGTGGACTATAATCCTGAACCATTAGAACACATTAACATTTGCTAGAACCCTTGATTAAATGAGGCACGAGGAGACCACTTGAGACTGTCTGGGTTTCTGGGTAACCCATAAAACCCAGAACATGTCTGACAGTTAGTTTGAGTCTTTATATCTTGCTCGTTTGTTATGATCCGACCCAGATGTTAGTTGATACTTGTAGTGTTACATTAACTCTACAAGATCCATGTTATAGATTGCCCAGAAACAATTTACACAGCGAATTACACTTAGTCAAACGTGGCCACTTGTTAATTGCCTTTGAATTTTCTTGGTGCTCAAGAACACAATAGGCGATACTTTCTGTTGCTAAAAGCTTTCAGACTTATTTATTTTAATTATTTTAATCTCTAAAAATCATTTAAAAATAGTAAATAAATTCCGAAAATTATAAAATCAGTTTTAAAATTTATTCTAAGTCATAAAAATTAACTTTTAATAATTTGGCATATTTTCCATAAATATTAGTAATTATTTGAATATCATAGATATTTAATTTATTTAATAAATGCATTAAAAATTAATTAAAAATGATTTTATTATATTAAAATCATTTAAATGAAAAAGGTATTTAATAATATTTTAAGTTATAAAATATAACTTTTAATATTTTAAGACAAATTTAATTAATTAATTAATATTAATGATATTAGAATTATTTAACAATTATATTAAAATAAATTAATTAAAAATGATTTTAATATTATAAAAATCATTTTAAATGAAAATAAATAGTTTAAAAAAATTAAGTTATAAATATAAATTTTAATATTTAAAGGTAAATTTTATTAATAATTTAATATCAAATGATATTAGAGTTATTTAATAATAATATTAAATAAATAGTTTAAAGATGATTTTATTGATTTAAAAATCATTTAAAAGGATATAAATACTTTTAAAATATTTTAAGTTATAATTAAAGACTTTTAATATTTTGATAAATAATACATTAATAATTAAGTATTAATGGTAATTATTTAAAATTAATTTTAATTGTTTTAAAAATCATTTAAGAGTAATAAAAATGTTTTAAAAATATTTTGAGTTATTATAAATAACTTTAATATTTTGACAATGGTTTCATTAATAATTTAATATTAACTAAATATTAATGATAATATAATTATTTAATATTTAAATCATTTAAAATGATTCCAAAGTGATTGAAAAATCATGATAAATTATAATAATTATTTAAAAATTATTATAAGGCTATGAAAAATAATATGACTGGTATTTAAAATATCCAGGATAATATTTAACTACATGATAGAGTTTTTAAACTCAATAATTACCCGATAAAGTCGTCGGTACACCGAAATACTACCGGAATTGATCTGAACCTATATAGTGTGACTGTATAAATGTTTGTTTATGATCCAATGACTGATATAACTATGTGACAATGCGATTAGGTTATGTGTTGACTGTAAATGACAGTACCATGTGTTATGATTTGTTATTCTAATCGATGGAACAATCTTATGAATGATAGGTTGTTGAATTAAAGATAAAACTAAGTTGTGTAAGCAACAGACCAGGCAAGTATCTGAACTATCTTTTACATTGTGCAAGTATCCTAACCTTTGCATTTTCTTTATGCAATGGACATGAGTAAGAAAGTTTTAGAATTATATTATCGTTATGCCAGATTATTAACTCTACTTTTATTGATTATGTATCCAAATATTCGTATTCATGCAAGTTCTCAAACTTTATTTGTTCATTGTTTATTAGTATAGTATTACAATAAGATCCAGTTATATATATTCGGTTTGTTAAAGTATGGTTACACAAGTGTCCTCACTTGGATAATTGTTATACCTATTGATACATACCTATTAAATTATGGTATGTATACATTGATTAAAAGTTGTCTAAGCTATTTGACTCGGTTAGACATAGATTTAAAAGTATCGTTGAACATGATAGAACCTTATTGATATCCAACCGAATTGTTTGGTTTGGATTCCCGACTAAGTATGAACATCCCGAATATGGGAAAACTTTTGTGTGCCTAAGGTAGATAAAAGGAACGAGAATATCGTTCTGGTATGTAGTATTGATCAATACAGGGCATAATGTGATGATCACCCCCCGTGCCTCTAAGTTATGACAATTTGCAGATGAAGTTCTGCTAAACCTTATCGAAAATTGAAAACAAAGTTCATAGTCTGACGACTACTCACCAATTATAGTCAGTACGTAGTTTCAAAATTTGAAATAGAATTGTTATGTTATTTAGTGTTGCTTTAGTTTACTTCACAACTATTGCTTCGTTGTAGAAGTGTCGTTCAAAGAAAATATTTAATCCTTTCAACTAATGTTTATTGTCTGCTATTACTTGTTGGGCACTCAAATGCTCATTCTTTCTTAATTTAAATATTTTCAGCTAAGTAGGATCGACCTGAAGGTTCAGGCAAGAACAAAGGGAAAGGAAAGCTATCAGAATAAGTTTGTGTTATCTTATGTAATAGCTAGACTTAAATAAGTTGACGATATTTATTATCCATCATGTAATGAAATGTTTTAAAGGTCGCGTACCTGAGATTTAGACAACTATGATGTGACGCCCCCAAAATAGGTATACATCACCCATCTTGAGTCGCCAAATACATGGTACAAAATACAAATAAAAACTTAATTATACAACTGTCGTGTAAAATACGACAAAACATATGTTGTGAGTTTTAATACAAATATTGTCATCTAGACAATATCCACACTCAATGGAGTCCTCATTACATTTATTATCACACTATTTTATAGAATACTGAGGACTACTAAAACAACCATCTGAACCATCAATCCGTTCCCCGACTCGTCCCAACTATATTCTCATTTCCTGAAGAGAACAGTGAAAGAAAGGGTGAGCTCAACAGTGTTATGACTAAGATAATGCAGAATAATTTATCGTTAGCCTTCAACAGTGTTAAACTGATAAAATATAATAAACATCAAGTTTAACTGCAACGGAACAATCAATCCATTAGAAGAGTCAAGTAGAGAATAAAATATATTATCTACTATGATTTAAAAGGTTTTTCATCACTTTTATCGCTGAGACTTAGCTAAAAAAATTAACCACGTCATCCTTGCACTACGGCCAAGGATATTCATTAGTATTACCACCACAAATTATCCATGCACTATGGGCCAAGGATATTCGTGTATTCATTAATGGTCATGATCATGCCAACAACTGTCCATCAATGAACTATGGCCAATGAGGACTTTTACCACATCATTTGTAACATTACGGTCATGATTATACCGAATAATCCCTGGTCATAATCATACCAAGTCCATCTACGCACTACAGGCCACAGATGACTTTTAACATATTATAAACATAAGGATGTTAATAATGATATAAGAATTCAATAAAAACAAGTTCAAGGATAAATTTTTAAAGATTTATAATTTAATTTATTTAGAAATCAATAACGTCCAAATTGTCAACCTGATACTGTTTTGTGGAGTAAAATTCAAGAATGCTCGGAAGAATATTTCCATGAAAAGATTGTGGATGAAGCGCAAATATCCAGGATATTCTAGTAATTTCATGGTGTATAGAAGCCAAAACTTTAACCAACTGAGTATAATAGAATATATGAAACTGCAAATGGATTTTTGCCCTCCATGCGGTAATTGACGTAGACAGATCATTTCCATAATTTAATAAGGAATGAATACAAAGGATCATTCACCATGAATGCGGTAGAGTCAGCATGACAAAAGTTATTCTAACGAATAATAAAGAATGGAACTGTGTCATGCGTAATCCGCATGCATGAGGATATTCCAACATAATAATAAAGAATGGAATAACAAATGAATTCACCGGGCATGCGATAGACCGCATTTACAAAGTTATTCCAAAAGAATAATAAAGAATGGAATAATGTAAGAATTTCACCATGTATGTGGTATTCAGATGACAAAGTTATTCCAACATAATAATAATGAATGGAATAACAACCCTTACGAGTATTGAAAGAAAATAACTCTCTTCATGAATACGAAGGAATAATACCCCTTACCTTAGAAAAATTGGATACTGAAATAGTGAGGTAGCAGACTTCTCTTCTTCTTTCTCTCTATAATTTCTCTCTATAATAAATGCTCTTGTGAGACTTAGTGAATTGGTGAGAATGGAGGAAGAATGAGCTTCTATTTATAGGAAAATATAGTTTCGATAATTGAATGTTTTGGGGCTCGAAATATTACAGTATAAAACCTTCCTCTTTTTCTTCATTTTTAATTTAGTCTTGCAAGTATTATCAAACTTGCACCACCTCCCCTAATAGTAAATCATGTGACTCAATAGTTATAATCATGTGAAAAAATAATTACAGTATAGTACCTCCATCTATACCTCCATTTTTAACTTAGTCATGCAAGTATTATCAATCTTGCACCACCTCCCCTAATAGTACATGAATGTGAATCAATAGTACACACATGTGAACAAATAGTTATAAGCATGCGAAATAATAGCAATTAATTGCTTATGTATCCGATTAATTACCAGATTGGTCAATATAACCTCCAGACATCCATTATTATCGAAATAGATGTCAATTTCCATTAACACTAATAATCCCAACACAATGGAAATATCAAATTCATCTTTAATCAACACGAACTTATTCATCATTAATATTATAACTCACAATATATAACAACCAGGTCATTCCCAGAAAAGAGGGGGCTTTTCGATAAGGATTTCTCCTTATTGGCGCGCAATTAGGTGACCAAACCTCTCCTTGACAGAACTTCTAGACATTGTCAATATTGTAAATAATAATATGAATTCATTTTTCGTCTCAATTATTGATTTAATAATATAAAATATTATGCAGATGATACTGTGACAATAATTGAATCAATAATATGAGAGATATGTTGCAACAATTAATGTAGCAATAATTGAGTATAACTGAGTGACTTCTCACGTAAGCATCAATAATCAATACCGTGTGCTACTATACAACCACATGTATTACTATACTTTTACTACCGGGTAGTTCAACAGTTTTAACGGTAACACTTTCGTCGTTATTTTTATAAAATGATAATTCTGTCATTTTTTAACTACGACAATACTTCTGTTGTGGGGTCCACCAATGATTGTGTCGTCGTACGAATATTCCCTGTTAAAAGGAATATTCCCCGACCAATCGAATATTATATAATCACTTGCTTACTTTGCAAAATTGGTAAATATTACCCACAACTATAACATTATATCAAATCCACACCATAATATTCAAAAATATATTTCGAGAAAATTATTCTTTATTCATAAAAGTTGGGGTCTTACAACCTCCCCTTCTTATGAAATTTTGTCCTCAAAATTAGGGTATGTACCTGGTATATCGAAGAGGTGAGGATATCTTGACTTCATCTCAGATTCTAACTCCCAGGTCATTTCCTCTACATCGTGGTTTCTCCACAAAACTTGGACTTGAGGTATAACCTTGGAGTGTAGAATATGATCATTCTTATCCAAGATTTTAACAAGTAACTCTTCATATGTTAAATCTTCCTCTAT
Organism: Panax quinquefolius; assembly: GCA_020205615.1. Classification (NCBI taxonomy): domain Eukaryota; kingdom Viridiplantae; phylum Streptophyta; class Magnoliopsida; order Apiales; family Araliaceae; genus Panax; species Panax quinquefolius. The sequence continues at coordinate 68,928,793 of CM035169.1, forward strand.
CTCGTCTGGTTCTAACTCAATAATATGGTTCAGGTCTTTCACATATTTACATAACATAGATATGTGAAAAATGATATGAACACGAGACATACTTGGCAGTAATGCGAGTCTATAGGCCACAGTTCCTACTCGATCGAGGATTAAAAATGGGCCAATGAATCGATGATTGAGCTTTCCTCTCTCTCTAAATCTCGTAACTCCTTTCCATTGAGCAACATGTAACAACACATGATCTCCAATATTGAATTTCACGTTCTTTCGATGAAGATCAGCATAACTCTTTTGTCGATCTTGTGAGGTTTTTATACGTTGTCGGATCATTTGAATCTTTTCCGTAGTCATACGTACCAAATCCGATCCCAACAACGTTGCTTCACCCATCTCATCCCAACATACTGGAGAACGACACTTTCTTCCATACAACACCTCAAATGGAGCCATGATAATACTTGCTTGATAACTGTTGTTGTAGGAAAACTCCACCAATGGTAAAAACTTGTCCCAACTTCCTTTGAAGTCAAGGACATAGAGTCTTAATAGATTTTCAAGAGTTTGAATAGTCCTCTCTGACTGCCTGTGACACCCCCAAATCTGGGCACTTCAATCCCACAGATTTTGTGTTCACTGTCCAATTAAATCATAACTAACTACCCATTTCCAAAGGATAAGATTAAACTCAAAAGTTTAAAATAATCAATCTCCCATTAAAGGGTTACATAATCTAAAGTAAATCCCAAGTCATCTAACCTTTAGTACAATCTTCAGTGGAAAATTAAAACATGATCATAATTAAATCTATTACATAAGCTTCATAAATAAAAGGTAAATTAAACATCGTCGTCTAATCAAGCACTTTGCCTTTGCCCTTGCTTGAAGAAAGCTCTTCAAACTTCTTAACTTCATCTGCATTGTTTGGTGCAAAAGTGAGCAAATAATTGCTCACAAGAAGAATAGTATACAATAACATTTTATGAATGACACTAACTGAACTTTCAAGGGTAAAATTCTTTTACTGGAACAATAAACTTTAATTCAAAAGCTACGAGTTCAAAGGAATAATGAACGTTTAAGTTAACAATAGATATCAACATCAAATAATACACTGAGGGTCACAAGACCACGAACTATACTCTAGGTTTTCAAGTATTTCTACTTTAATATTTAACAGTCTAAAAGACTATAATCATCATCTATGTCCTAGGTTAACATGTGTTTCTATTGTAACCTTTAACAGTCTAAAAGACTATATGGACCATCATTCCATACTCCAGGTGATCAGTCCTTTGTACTATGTATTTTGCAAACATTTAATGCTATTGCGTAGTTCTAAAATAATCCCATAATATAGGGTTGTTCATCTCATCTTAGATTATCAGGTTCCGAACCAAATGAAGTTTGGTTGGGAATTAACTTCAAAGGAATTCTAGATCTTTAGAATTCTCATCAACCAAGTACTGGTTGAATCAGATAGAGACCAATAACTATTCAAGAGTTTGATTATAATATCTTCATGAACAAGGTATATCGATGAATCAATAAGAGCTAGAGTATTAACAATTTCTAAATTGAACAAATGTTATCTTCGACAACATGCTTTCAAAATTTGTGTGAGAACATATGCAAACCAAAGGAAGTTTGGTTTGGGTTGACTTCAAGGGTAATTTAGAGTTTAGAACATTCATCAACTAAGGATTAGTCGAATTGGTAAAGAATCGCTAGGCAACTTAGAGTTCGATACAATAATGTAAGATAGTACAATGACATTGGAAAACAAAGGTCAAACAACAGTTATTAGTAGCTGAATAAACACATTTCTTATAACAAAATTATAGACTTTGAATAACTAAAGTAATCTCTTTTGGAATAAAGAAATAAAGATTAATTAACTTGCTCAATAGTAAATGAGAGTTAAAGAACTTGCATAACAATAAATTTCTCAACAAGAGATTAGAAATAGAGAACTTGCAAAAGTATATCATGACAGTGAAAAGTAACCTTGCTGAATAATAAAGTAGCAAAGGTTAGGGAAATTGCCTCGTGCGTAGGTTAAACAATCACTACTCACGTTCACCACAAGTCCTACACATACCATATGTATTGATAATACACATTAGTTACACTAATATTAGTTTCATATAGCTCACTAACAACATCACATCTTTTCATGAACATCAATATTTAGCTTTATTACAACTACTAAAATGATCATTTCATTGCATCACATACACATTAACAACTTGATACAACATCCTATTACATGTCCAACATTTTATCATTAGGTTATACTAACATATAAAGAATTGCACTTGCATTCGTGCATCCCGACGCCCTCCGATTGCCTCCAAATACATAATAGTCCTAAAGATGACAATTTTGACCCTTCATAATGATTTCCAATTGAAACACTTAAAGAATAAAAGTTATAGGTTTACTCATCCTCGTTCTGGATCATCTTGAATCGCATCAATTGGAGTTCGTATGAAACATTTATGCCCATTTTAGTAAAATATGTTCTGTCAATTTTTTTTTCCTAAATCGACTTAGCAGACTACCTTGAGAGATTCCAAAATGGAAATGGAAACATATTACTATGGATTCCGTGGTTGGCCAACCGACAACTCAAAAAGGATACGACACAGTATGGGTTATTGTTGACCGATTGACGAAATCCGCACACTTCATTCCGATCAAAATCAGATTCAACTTAGATCAGTTAGCAAGGTTATATGTGAAAGAGATTGTTTCAAGGCACGGAGTTCAGGTGTCAATTGTTTCTGATAGAGATCCATGCTTTACGTCAAACTTCTAGAAACGTCTACAAGAATGCATGGGTACACAGTTATGAATGAGTACGGCATATCACCCTCAAACAGATGGACAGAGTGAAAGAATAATTCAGACATTGGAAGATATGTTAAGAGCTTGTATAATGGACTTTAATGGAAATTGGGATGATCATTTACCGCTTGTAGAGTTCGGTTACAACAATAGTTATCACTCTAGTATTGGAATGCCACCTTATGAAGCGTTATACGGCAGAAAGTGCTGAACTTCGCTATATTGGGATGAAGTTGGCAAAAGACAATTACTAGGCTCGGAATTGGTACAACAAACAGCAGAAATAGTCAAAGTGACTCGAACAAGATTGACCGCTGCTCAAGATAGACAGAAGAAGTACGCAGATCCACACCATAAAAATGTTGAGTTCGAACCACGTAGTTATGTATTCTTAAAGGTCTCTCCCTAGAAGGGAAGGATCAGGTTTGGAAAGAACAGGAAATTAAGCCCAAGATTCATTAGACCCTTTGAAGTTCTGAGAAGGGTCGGAGAAGTTGCTTATGAGGTAGCCTTACTTCCAGCTCTAGAGAATGTCCACAACGTTTTCCATGTCTCAGTCCTACGACCCTACAAACCCGATTACAAGCACGTGATTGAATATGAACCCCTACATTTCCACAAAGACTTATCTTACGAAGAAATTCCTGTTCAAATTGTCGACCGAAAAGAACAAGTTCTGAGAAATAAAGTAATACCTTATGTTAAGGTAATTTGGAGGAACCACAATACTGAAGAAGCTACGTGGGAACTCGAAGAGAATATGATGAAGAATTATCCTCATTTATTTACTTAGATTGTTATAAGCGATTCTGGGGACAGAATCTTTGTAAAAGAGGAGAATGTAACGGGACGAATTGTTTGAGTTGTGATTCTGAGGACAGAATCCTTTTAAGAGGGGAAAGATGTGACAACTGAGATTTTGTAATTAATTTTAATATTTATGAAATATTTTTTCGATGAATTAATTATTAGATTAAATGATTAATTGATGAAGTTGTGATAGATTAATTTAATTACATGTGTTACATTTATTAAATTAATGTGGAGAATTTTATTATTCGATGTATGTGATTATGTGAGCTTATTGTATTAAAAGAAATATTTAATAAGCCTATTGGTATTTTAATTAATTTAATTATTAATTAGAGAGTTAATAATTTGACATTATTTATTAATGAGAAATTTAATTAGGTGACTATGTGAATTTATGAAAAATTATTATATTTTATTAAAAGTAAATTAAATAAAATATTAGACTTATTTTATAAGGAGTGTGACATTATTTAAACTATATGATACGGTTTTATTAAATTAATGGGTTTGAAACCTATTCTAACTACCCAAACATGGCACTAAGGGAGGTTGGGAGAAGCGATTCATGATAGTGGCTGACCCTCTACAACGTCGAGTTCCTTTTCTATTTATTTCTTACGCCTTCTTCTTTTTCATTATTTGGCTAAGTCTGGCATAAAACAGAGAGGGAAAAGAGAGTGAGTTTGAGAATTTAGAGAGTTGTTAAGAGGTTTGTGAGAGTTAGGAAGAATCAGAAGGAATTCATCTCCTATTAATTCACTCTACGCTTTGGGTAATTCTCTCCAACTCAATTTTTCATTGTTTACGTCATTTAGTTTTATAAAAAATGGCTTTCATACATTCTGTAAGTCTGTAAATTAGGAAATGATGTTGTTATAGGGATATGTGTAATGTTTCGAGTAGTATAGCATGTATATATATATATATATATATTGTATAAACCATATCATCTGTTTCATGAAAATACATCGTATTTGGTTGCTTCACAATTTACAGTGTTTGGGTTTTGGCCATATGGCCCTTATACGCAAATTTAATATGTCAACCATAAATTTTTCTACAAAATTTCCACTTGTATATGATTATGCATGCTAAAACAAACAAAATGAAACTTGAATGGTTGGATTTGGTCTTATAACGAATCCGTAGTATTAAATTCTATGTTTTTGTTCAAAAACCTTCAAGAACATCAAGAACAGTACAATTTGCATAATTTAATTATGTGATTATGTGTTTTTATGGGTTAAAATCACTCTATAAATGTTGGGTATTGATTATATATGAATTCTAACATGTGGGTATGTTTAATTTGGAGAATTAATGATCATGTAGTGTTTGTTTCGCTGAACTCTATGTTCTTCGCGAACTGAGAATCAAAATCTAAAGTTTCGATCACAAGCCAACTCCGAAATGAAGTCTCGTCGCAAGTGTTATACCGCCCATGCGCCAAGTCTCCAAATGAGTACAAGAAGATAGTAAAATAGTGAAATGCACAATGCCACTTAGCAAATTGGCCAGAAATGAGTTTTTAAAATGTTTAAGTCTAGCAATGTGTTATTAACTTAGTTTATTGATCATGAAAACTTGTTAGACATATAATGAGGTGTTAAAATAAATTCTTAACACGTCCATAACACAATTACGTGTGAATTGAATGATCGAATGCATAGTTAGCTTATTGTTCGTGAAATTTAATTTTTGACGATAAGTGTAGTAATTGACTAAGTATAGTCATGAATTCGAGTTAGACAAAAGAATAAACTTATGATGTTTAGTACGTTGTAATTGACTGGTATTGTGAACGTAAATGATATGTAGGATTTAAATCAAAGAACAAGTTTAATTAAAATGTAATCTATGCACGAGGCAAGTTTCTTAACCCTACTTGTTATTGTTATATAAGTTGATTAATTCACCTTTCTACATTGAGCAAGTTCTCATTATTATTGATCAAGTCTGTCTTGTATATTAAAGTTATTAATCTTTCAAGCATGATGCTGTTATACAATACTTATTCTATTGTATACCTTTTGATATTCTATTCAATTTAAGTTATCAATTATTGTTAAACCTTGTTAGACTAGCGAACCCTTTATGATTCGACTAGTCCATAGTTGATGAGCGTTCTAAACTTCATAACCCTTGATGAATTATCCAAACCAAACTTCCTTTGGTGTGGACTCGAATGTTAAACTGAGATGAACAACCATGTATAGGGGATTACTTATGCGTTAGGGTTAAGATATTGTGCACAGTATGGTACTAAGGGCTGATCCCCCTAAGTACAAGAAGAAGAGTCCATAGTCTTATGACTGTTAAAGGTTTCAAGAATAAACACTTGACAACCTAGGACATAGTTCAAGGTCTTACGACCCTCAGAATTTCTTTTGATTCTTGTTATTCATTCTTGATTGAAAAGTTGAGCTTTTATATTCGAAGTTATTATTTCTCTCGCATGTTATTGTTCATTGTTATATTGTTATACTTGTGGGCAATCGTGCTCACTCTTGCGTAATAATAACATTGCAGTTAAGAACGAAAAGAGCGCATTTAACCTTCCACTAGTAAAGGCAAGGGCAAGCTTAGCAAGTAATGAAGATTGATTATTTATGTGGTTATGTAATGATAATTAGAATTGATGTTACTTAAGACTTATTTGTTTATGTTTTCGCACAGATGATTTAAGGTTAGAGTAACCTGGGATTTATTTATTATGTAGTTGATGTAACCCCATAAGGGGAGATTTATTATTATTTCTATCTATTGCATGGTATGCATTTATTTATGGGTAGATAGATGGATGATGTTGGTACAGTGAACACCAAATCCTGTGGAAATGGAAGTACCTGATTTGGGGGTGTCACAGTTCAGCATGATCTTCTAGCGTCTTAGAGTAGACTAGAATGATAATCAATAAACACCACAACGAACTTGTCCATATATTGTTTGAACACTCTGTTCATCATGTTCATAAATGCAGCAGGTGCATTAGTCAACCCAAATGACATAACCAGAAACTCGTAATGACCATAACGAGTCCTGAATGCTGTCTTTGGCACGTCTTCATTTCTAACCTTTAGTTGATGATACCCCATCCTTAAATCTATTTTGGAAAAATATTTTTCCCCTTTTAACTGATCAAAAAGATCATCGATCCTGGGCAATGGATACTTATTCTTTATCATTAACTTGTTCAACTTTCGGTAGTCGATACAAAGTCTTAACGATCCGTCCTTATTTTTGACAAACAGTACCAGTGCTCCCCACGACGACACACTCGGTTGAATGTACTTCCTACCAACAATTCCTGCAATTGTACCATCAACTCCTTCATCTCCACTGGTGCCATACGATACGGTGCCCTGGAAACTGGTGCCGTTCCTGGCACAATATCTATTACAAACTCGGTATCCCTATCCGGCGGAAGACCTGGTAACTCACTTGGAAATACATCCATGAACTCACTCACTGTAGGTATTTGTTCCATGGTCACTCCCAGTCTCTGGGTATCAACCACATGACACAAATAGCCTACACACCCCATCCTCAATAATTTCCTAGTTTGTCATGGTAAGACAACACGAACGTCCCGGCGATTTATTCCCGTAAAATATTATATGAGATTATTTTAATGTTTTAAAATTTACGCATTTCTTTTGACAATCTATAATTGCCTCGTGATTAATCAACCAATCCATTTCGAGGATTACGTCGAATTCTCCTAACTTTATCGGTATCAGATCTACCGATAATTTACAACTTCGAATGTCTACGCAACAATTCTTATGAATATCTTCAACATGAATTATCTCTTCGTTGGCTACCTTAATGTTTAAAGGTATAGGCAACTTTTCGGGAAGTAATCCTAATCGTCTAGCAAAATCACATGCGATAAACGAACAAGTAGCACCCGAGTCAAACAGCACGTATGCATTTAAGTCATTGATCGGAATAATACATGTGACTACATCCCCCGAGGCCATTGCGTCTTGGATGGTCATATTAAAGGTACGGGCCATCGGCCTACCCGGCTGCACTGGACCCCCATTAGTTAACTTGCCACTATTGGTGCCCCTATTCCCGTCTGTCCCTTTCTTTGGGCAGTTCTTTGCCATGTGGTCAGTTGATTCACATACAAAGCATCCATGATTCTTCTTCAGGCTTGGACAGTTTGGCGCAATATGCCCCTCATGTCCGCAGTTAAAACACAAAATACGACTTCCATTCCAAGAATTTCACGAATTAGACGATTATCGTCCAATCGTGTAAATTCTGGCGAAACCTCATTACTAATCATTCTAGGTGGATTTTAATCAACATATAGACATTTACTTATTACACCAACTTATTATCAAAGTAGGTTTTGACTTTATCTCATAAGTCAATGACTTATTTAACTTATTAACTACAAATTCTCATGCTTATGACTTACTATGAACTTAAGTCCATCAATCAATGTTATCATACTATATTGAATCTACTAACATCATGTGGAAAGTTTTGTACAAAGTTATCAATTTAATTAGGTTCAAGGTACTTATTCCTCTTATTCGGCTTAAGTTCATTGCTTAACCACTTCCCATATGTTCTTAACATATATGTTCATTAGGTTACACTTCTCTTATCACCCTACTATGATAGAGATGGAAGAGACAAGATAATTTACCTTTGATGAATTAGTTCTTCTTCTTTGAAAACTAACAATGGAAGGTTTAAGCTTCAAAGTGCTTTTGTGCTCTAACAAATAAGTTGCTTATGAGAGAGGAGTTTGTTGGATGAAAGTATAACAAGCAAATTAAGAAATCCAAGCTTGCTATTTATAGAGGCTAAGGTTGGGGCATAATGGTCTTTATGTCATCCCACCTCCTTAAACTAACCTCCTTACTATTCATTTGCTTAATCCCTAAGTTTACTTGTTAACCACAACTCTTATCTCTTACTTGGTTATTACATAAAGTTCTTGCCCATCAAGACTACCCATATTAACATTGTTTTCTCCATGGATCATGGCTAATTCATTGGGCTTGCATTAATAATATTTTGGGCTTCACTTTAAAAACCACTTGGGCTGAGTATAAATCCAAAATAGGTTTACACCTTTAAGCTTATGGACTTATATTTTATACCAAGTTACATTAATTAATTTAATTAGGTTTTAATACCTACATTCTCAATTTAATTCAACATGCGAATTATTGCGTTTTCCATACTTAGATTATTATTACATAATCCATCTCGCTTTGATATTTTAACGTTACGTATTTCTCGGAAGTTCAAAAATAATTCCCGAGCGATAAACGGTGAATAGTGTTTTTCATAAACTTTCTCGGAAAACTTTTATTTTTTTCTTGGAAATTCAAACACTTTAATTCATTCACGTGGTTCAAATACGACGATGTTCCGACATTTCTAGGTTATAGAACGACATACATCTTATTAGCACATATAATAACCTATAATATTATTTTATTCATTATTTAATCCTTTCAAATATTTTACAAAGGATTCGAATTTCTCGGTCGTTACACAATCACTACTCACGTTCACCACAAGTCCTACTCATACCATATTTATTGACAATACACATTAGTTACACTAATATTAGTTTCATATAGCTCACTAACAACATCACATCTTTTCATGAACATTAGTATTTAGCTTTATTACAACTACTTAAATGATCATGTCATTGCATAACATACACATTAACAACTTGATACAACATCCTATTACATGTTCAATATGTTATCATTAGGTTATACTAACATACGAAGAATTACACTTGCATTCGTGCATCCCGACGCCCTCCGATTGCCTCCAAATATATAACAGTCCTAAAGATGACCATTTTGACCATTCATAACAATTTCAAATTGAAACACTTAAAGAATAAAAGTTATAGGTCTACTCGTCCTTGTTTCGGATAATCTTGAATCGCATCAATCGGAGTTCGTATGAAACAGTTATGAATATTTTAGTAAACTATGTTCTGTAAGTTTTTTCCAAAATCGACAACAGACTACCCCTAAGCGAGGCGGAGGTATTTTTCTTTGTGGGGTTCACGCCGGCGAGGGTCACTTCAACGTTTTGCGATTTTATGCCCTGTAATACTACGGAAAGCCAAATTAGGCCTCCAAACTCCTTTCTAACAACCATACCAACCTATCTAAGGTATAATAGGTTTACAGAAACATAATCTAATGTTTTCTAACGCGTTTCTATCCATCTAAACAACATAAACATCCAAATTACAACTAATTAAACCTTAATTTTACTTTAAACTAAGCCATATTCATATATGTTCATACCAATTCACTGTAATATGATTTCCTTCACAAAATACATACTTAACATGAATTCATTCACTATACTCATATATAAACTTATGAAAACAATTTTATAACAAACATTTTATCATATAAAGCTATATACAACAAACAATTCATCCTTCATAAAGTTTTTACAGAGAATTTTAGAAGAGAATATAACTTGTTTAATAAATATTTAAAATTATAATTTAAAATTCTGGATTGTTACATCCTTTCCTCCTTATAAGGATTCTGTCCCCAGAATCACAACTCTAATAAATCATTCATCATATTATTCCCCATTTACAAAGATTCTGTTGCCAGAATCGAAGACACATATTAAACAAATAACTTTGGGTAATCTTTCATCATTTTATCTTCGAGTTCCCACGTAGCTTCTTCAGCATTGTGGTTCCTACATATCACCCTCACGGAAGGAATAACTTTATTCCTGAGCATCTGTTCTTTTCTGTCGACTATCTGGATAGGAACCTCTTCATATGACAAGTCTTTATCAAACTGTAATGGTTCGTACTCGATCACGTGCTTGTAATCGGGTTTATACGGTTGTAATACCAAAACATGAAAAACATTATGAACGTTTTGCAATTTAGAGGTAGAGATACCTCGTATGCCACCTCTCCAATTCTTCGCAACACTTCAAAGGGTCCAATAAACCTCGGGCTTAGTTTTCCCTTTTTACCGAAATGAATTTTCCCTTTCCAAGGAGAAACTTTTAGGAATACGTAATTTCCTACGTCGAATGCATGATCTTGTCTGTGTTGATCATCATACTTCTTTTGTCTGTCTTGAGCAGCTACCATTCTTGTTCTGATGAGTTTGACAACCTCAACAGTTTATTGTACCAGTTCTGGTCCTAACAGTTGGCGTTCACTGACTTCATCCCAACACAGTGGAGTTTTGCACTTCCTGCCGTATAATGCTTCGTAAGGCGGCATGCCGATGCTCCTTTTAAAATCCATGATGTATGCCCTCAACATATCTTCCAATATCTGGATTGTTCGTTTGCTTTGGCCATCTGTTTGTGGATGATAAGCCATACTCATTCGTAACTGTGTTCCCATACATTCTTGTAATTTCTTCCAGAAGTTTGACATGAATCACAGATCTCTATCTGACACAATTGACACTGGCACTCCATGTCTCAAAACGATCTCTTTAACGTATAACCTTGCCAACTGATCAAGATTGAACCTAATATTTATTGGCAAAAAGTGTGCTGATTTTGTCAGTCTGTCCACAATCACCCAAATCGCATCGCATCCTCTCTAAGTAGTTGGAAGACCTACCACAAAATCCATTGTGATGTGTTCCCACTTCCATTCCGGTATTTCCAATGGTTGAAGCAATCTGCTTGGTCTTTGATGCTCGACCTTGACTCTTTGACATGTCAAGCATTTTGCGACAAATTCTTCAACATCTCTTTTCATATTTGGCCACCAAAAATGTCGTCGTAAATCCTGACACATCTTCGTACTTCCTGGATGAATTGAATATCTTGTGTTATGTTCTTTGGTCAAGATTTCATTTTTAATTTTTGGTACTGCTGGAACCCAAATTCTTCCCTCGAACCGTAACAGCCCTTCGGTATCGATCTTGTATTTCACCTCTTTACCTTCGTTCACACCTTCCTTTATTTTTCTGCATTCTTCATCCCGTAGTTGAGCGTTCTTCACCTTATCCACTAAAGTTGGACCCGCTTCTATCTGGAATAGTCGTTTATCGGATTCCTTTGGAATTTTTATTTCTAACTCTAGCTTTGTCATTGCTGAAATAAGCTCCTTCTGAGTGGTTATTAGCATCAACTTTTCCCGACCTTTCCTGCTTAAAGCATCTGCAACCACATTTGCTTTGCCCGGATGGTAAAAGATCTCACAATCGTAATCTTTTATCAATTCCATCCATCTTCTTTGACGCATGTTCAGGTCGTTCTGAGCGAAAATATACTTTAAACTTTTATGGTCTGTGTAGATTTCATATTTCTCTCCATAGAGATAGTGTCTCCATATCTTCAGAGCAAATACTACTACAGCCAACTCTAAATCATGAGTCAGATACCCTTTCTCATAATCCTTCAGTTGTCTTGATGCATACGCAATAATTTTGTCGTTCTGCATAAGAACCCAACCCAACCCTTTTTGTGAGGCATCACTATACACCACAAAGTTTCCTATATTATCTGGTAAATGACAACACATGTGCCATACTTAACTTCTTCTTCAAATCTTGAAAACTTTCTTCACACTTCTCCGTCCAAACAAATTTTACAGCCTTCCTTGTCAAATTTGTTAAAGGAGTGGCTATCTTGGAAAAATCTTGAATAAATCGTCTGTAATAACCGGTCAGTCCCAAGAAACTCCTCACTTTTGATGGTGTTCTTGGTTGTCCCCAATTGATTACAACTTCCACTTTTGATGGTTCCACTGAAATCCCATCTTTGTCAATCACGTGCCCGAGAAATTGTACACAATCTAGCCAAAATTCGCACTTAGAGAATTTTGCGTACAACTTTTCCTTTCTTAGTGTCTCCAATGTCAAACACAAATGTTCCACGTGTTCTTCTTGAGTTTTGGAATACACCAGAATATCATCGATAAATACCGCAACAAACTTGTCTAAGAATGGTTTAAACACCCTGTTCATCAAATCTATTAATGTAGTAGGGGCATTGGTCAAACCAAAAGACATCACCAGAAACTCGTAATGTCCATACCGAGTTCTGAATGCCGTTCTAGGTATATCCTCCTTCCTTACCTTCAATTGGTGATACCCACTTCTCAAATTTATTTTCGAGAAGTATTTAGCACCCTTCAATTGATCAAACAAGTTATCTATTCTTGGCAACATATATTTGTTCTTAATAGTGACTTTGTTTAATTCCCTATAATCAATGCAAAGACGAATTGACCCATCCTTCTTCGTCACGAATAATACAGGTGCTCCCCACGGTGATACGCTTGGTTGAATATACTTCTTGTCTAGCAGTTCTTGTAGTTGTACCATCAGTTCCTTCATCTCCACCGGAGCCATTTTATATGGGCCCTTCGATAACGGTGTTGTTCCTGGCGCTAAATTGATCACGAACTCAATCTCTCTGTCAGGCGAAAGTCCTGAAAATCCTCTGAAAACACATCTTCGAATTCCCTAACCACCGGTATCTCTTCCAGTTTCACACCCTTCTTCTGAGTATCGACTATGTAAGCTAAATAGCCCACACAGACTTGACTCAACAACTTCTTGGTCTGCATAATCTTCAGACATCTCATTTGTCTAGGCGATTTGCTACCATAGAAAACTACCTTTGATGGAGTCATAAAGTTTACACATTTCTTTTGGCAATCAATTATTGCTCCATAATTGAACAGCCAATCCATTCCCAAAATAACATCAAACTCTCCAAGTCTAATCAGAATTAAATCTACCATCATGATATTCCCCTTAACGTTGACCATATAGTTCTTGTATACGAACCTAACAGGAATTAATTCCTTATTCAGATTTTCTATGTTTAAAGGGAAATTCAGTTCTTCACTAGGCAATCCTAACCTCTTAGCAAATTCATCAGATATAAATGAACATGTAGCACCCGAATCAAATAATACATAAGCATCAATACCATTGATTGGGATAATACCTGACACCACATCTTTTGATTGCACAACATCTTGCATAGTCATGTTGAAGGTCCTGGCTATGGGTTTGTTTGATGCCGTTGGTCCAACAATGGCCCATGTACCTCCACTGCTACCTCCATTGTTTCTTGTCTTCTCTCCAGCCTTCTTCATAAGGCATTCACGAGCAAAGTGATCCTTGGACTCGCACGTGAAGCAAACGTTCTTCTTAGGTTGAGTGAAATTTGGGGCGATGTGACCCTCCTGGCCACAATTGAAGCATACTCGTTTCCCCATCAAGCACACACCCTTGTGAAATATCCCGCATATAGTACATGCTTCGAACATCTTATTTTGCTGGTTACCTTGCTGACTTCCAGCACTCACATTTCCAGTCCATTTCCTCTTTAAATTGTTGTTGCCGTTTCCACTACTACCCCCTCCATTCTTAATCTCCACTTCATTCTTCCTCTTTTTCTGTTCTTGATTGAACTTAGTTACAGCCTCGCCCCCACCTTCAGCGAGAATTACCTTCTCCATTACCACTGCAAACTTCTTCAGCTAGAATAGGGAGACCCTACTGTACAACAAGGGCTTCAGGCCCTGTTCAAACCTCTTCGCCTTACGTTCGTTTGTGCTGACTTAATATGGCGCAAACCTTGCCAACTCGTTGAATCTTGCGGTATACTCAGACACCGTCATCGTTCCCTACTTCAGTTCCAAAAACTACACTTCTAGTTGACTCTTCGAACTCTCTGGGAAATTGTTCTCGAAGAATATTTCCTTAAACCTATCCTAGGTTATAATCCCATGACCTCCTCGAGTTTTATTGGCCTGCCACCAATAACTAGCCTCTGCTTTCAACATGAATGTTGCAAAAGCAGTCTTCTGATCCTTCCCTACTCTCGCAACATCGAATACCTTCTCTATTTCCATGATCCATGTCTGTGCCTGAACGAGATTCATGGACCCACGGAATTCAGGTAGTTCAACCGCCTTGAAATCCTTAAATGTTGTACCTTAATTCTGTGGTTGATTCTGCAACGCTCCTGTTAGTAACGTCACTAGTTGTTGAACGGGGTTAGCTTCAGCATTATCGGTATTGGTTCCTTCAGTGGTTCTCTGTTGAGGTGGTTAACATCTTGGAGGCATTTTTTGTTAAAAATACACTCATTAGATTATTACTCAACTCTTTTAAGTAATTTCTACTTAACTTGCCCCTATAAAAGGAATAATCACATATTACATAACACTCTGGAATAAAATAAAATAATAACTTTTATTCATTCATAATCTTTTTGAAAACATAATAACAATAGCATCCCTGCTACTTACATTACTTTCCTGAACTACTAAAGTTTCAGGACAACATCATCATCATATCCCATAGGTTAAATGTCACTAGGGATTTACAAATTATTTAACATTTATTAATCGCATAGCAACTACGATGTTCTACTAAGATACTTCTTAGCCTTACTACGCTCTTCCTCCATAATCCGGAACATTGTTCTGTGATCTAATATGTATGATGGCAGCGTCTCGAACTGAATCGGATAACCCATGACCCGATCTTGAGCTTGATTAATCACGGTTTTGAATACGCTATTCATCTCTTCCATCTTCATCCTCTTTGCTTGTGCGTCTCTCACTGCTATCCTGGCTCGTTGAAAAGCACCCTCATATGAGTCTTCGGCTCTTTCCCTCTTAGTAGATTCTTCCTTCAGCTTGGTCTTCGGTTCTGCAATCTCCTCGGTCAGTTGTTCATTCACTCCTTCCGTGTGAACTAGCTTCTCTTTGACATTGTTCAAACGTTAATCTCGATCCTGGATCTCATCATCCTTCTGTGCCATCGAGGTTTGTTGCTCAGCTACTATCTCTCGCAACTCCTCGACGGTATCCTGAAGTTCCACGTTGCGGTTATAGACTTCATCGTACATACGAGCAGCAATCGAGGTCAGTGGAATCTCTTCCTCCTCATCATCATCATCCTCATTCGCCTACGGCAGCTCAACGGGATCTTCCTCATCTGTTTCTACATCATCATCCTCATCTTCAACCACTATGACCAACGAGGCTGGCTCCCGTGGAAGTAATTGTTCTCAAACCACCTGAATGTCACAAGATTCCTCCTCTCTAGGCATCTGAGGTCCTTCCTCCCTAGCCTGACTGGATTCTCCGACATTAGTCATCCTGACAACAAATTTTTTTTAAGTCTTAATTATTAATCATTACTACTCGACACTCACGAGCACATAAGTTGTAAACACATAAGCACATAAGTGTTTTATTACTTCTCCCTTAAAACTCGATAAGAGTTTATCACCACTATCTTTTCAAAGGTTACTTCCTAAGGCTTTCCCCCCCACCTAAGGTTCATAACCTAAAGCTTTGATACCAACTTGTGACACCCCCAAATCCAGGTACTTCATTCCAACAGGATTTGCTGTTCACTTAATAAAAGCATTTATATCTAACTACCCAATCATAATGAAATTGAATAATAAAACCTTCTTATTAAGGGATTATATTAATAAAATCTCCCAGGTTATCTAACCTTTAAATACAATCATTCAAATGCAGAAATTAAATAATTTCATTACAATCATTAAAATAAAGTCTGATAATAAAATATCAACATGTTACAAGTCTTCAATACATGTTCATCTTTCCCTTTCCCTTACTGGTGCTAGGTACATCGACCTTCTCATCCTTAGCTGTAATAGTTATATAAGCAAGAGTGAGCAAACAAAGCTCACTTGAAATAACAATGAATACAAATCTTTTACAACAACTGCCAAATAAGAGGCTCAATAGAAATGAACAATATGTTCTATCAACATTCTGAAATATATAACTGAGGGTCCTAAGACCACGAACTATGTCCATAGTTATAAGTAATCTTTCAATTTAAACTTTAACAGTCATAAGACTATAGGGACTCCTCGTACTTAGGGTGATCAACCCTTCGTACAATGTATTATGCACAAACATTTCAACGCTAAGCGTAAATTATCCCCTAATATTAGGGTTGTTCATCTTAGTATTTAGAGTACAAGTCCGCACCAAAGTAAGTTTGGTTTGGATACATTTCAAGGTAATTTGGAATTCAACGAACATCAACTACGGATTAGTTGAATAAAATTAATAACGTTATGCTATGGAATAATCATAATTGAATCGACATTGTAAATTAAGGTCATGCTTTAGGAATAATCTAATAGCATATATATTGAATAATATAACCTACCTTGCTTGAACAACGTTAAGCTAAGGTTAAGATCTTATTTAGAATTGAGCATTGAGCATGCATACTAAATAGTAATTTGAACGATAAATTTACTTAACGAAACAAGTTAAAAACAAGAATAACTTGCTCAATATAATTGAAATAGGATAAGTAAACTTGCACAATGTAATAATAACACTAATTCAATGAAAGTATAGAATTAGAAAACTTGTATCATCCCAAACAAACTAGATACAAGAACTTGCTCAATAATAAACAACTAGCTCAACAAAAATGTAGAGTTAAGAAACTTGCGTAATGTAATCGAATTAGAAATAATAATTTGCTCAACGAAATAATAGATTTAGAAAA
Source organism: Panax quinquefolius (assembly GCA_020205615.1). Classification (NCBI taxonomy): domain Eukaryota; kingdom Viridiplantae; phylum Streptophyta; class Magnoliopsida; order Apiales; family Araliaceae; genus Panax; species Panax quinquefolius. The sequence goes on from CM035169.1 coordinate 68,945,985, forward strand.
CTTGCCTTGAGTGTAAGCTAAAGCGTAACAACTCGAATCACAATACCCTATATATATGTCATCATGACATAATTAGTCACTACCACATTATATATATATAACTAAGTAAATTCATCATGTAAGATTTGATTTTTAATCACATAATCAAATTACATTAGTAATAAAACTAGTTAATCGTTAATAACATGCTTATTCTTAGTATAGAAACACTGAAATCATAACTTAACAGTCCTACTATTAACATATAACAACTTTTTCAGACTTTGTGTAAATAAATCACCTTGTCATCCATTCCATTAACTTAACTTCACATTGCTTGATATCACGGTTTATCTTTGTGGATTTACATTACATTACATGAGGCACAAGCCAATTCTTGGCGTTTGTGGCATATGGCATCTGCATGGTGCGAGGAATATCTTCTTGGGCAGCGTGTTGTGGCGTCGAACTCCGCTTCTACATGACCAACTTTTACAACAAAGATGAACAAAAGCCAATTTGGCCTACAAGCTACTTTCTAACAGCCTAATTAACATGTAATACTTACAAAGACTTCATATAAACATAATTCAAAGACTCTTAACATGATTCTACCCATAAAATAACATAAACATCGAATTTAGAACATCCAATTTCACTATTTTTGATAAAACTTTACTTTTTGACATTTTTAGTGAAAATCACCACTGTAGCTTTGTTTTTCAACCAAAACAATTAATTCAAACTACTTTGTTTTAGTTTATTCATCTACTTTCGAAATCATAGTCAATATATATATTAAACAACTAATTAAACTTTAATTTTACTTTAAACTAAGCCATATTCATATATATTCATATAAACTTACTGTAATATGGTTTTCTTCACAAATTACTTACATACATAAATTAATTCATCTATAAATTTATGAACACAACTTATAACAAACAATTTATCATATAAAGCTATATACAACAAACAATTCAACTTCTACAAAGATTTTTCAGAGAATTTTGGAAGAGAAAAACTAAAACTTTAAAAATAAAAGAATTAAGATAATACCTTTGTTTTAGAAGATGATAACCTTCTCCTTGATCAACAAACTTTCTTTTCCCCAATTCTTCACACAAAACTCTCTATAGGATTCTCTCAACTTCTCTCACAATTTTTCTTCTTATCTTCTTTATCTTCTTCTGAGTCTTTCTTCTCCTAACTCTAACTTACGTACTAACAAAATATAACATATATGATATAATATGTATTAATTATATAATATAAATATATGTATAACTGATATCAGTTATCTAATTTTTTAAAATCAAAAGCCATAAGGCTTGTTTGGCTAATATAATTAAAATTAATCAATTAGTCATTATACCTTGTTTGGTAAAACACATTTTAAAATAAAGACTTAATATGCATTAAGCCTTGTTTAGCAAAACTAAATTAATTCCTTTAATTTATTTTAGTAACTCCTTTATAGTAAGGTTATTTGTCACACCTTTATTTAATTAAATTTTAATAATCAATTTAATTAATTCCATTAACAATTTATTAAATTACTTTAACACATAAATCAATACAACATAATTATAACTTTCTTTATAATTATAATTTTACTTAACCAACTAACACATTATTTTAATTACAAATTCAAATTAAAATATAATAATCCACTTAATCATTATAAACTTTCTAACTTAATTATTAAATTAAATTAGTATATTATCTCATAACAATTTAATTTTCTTAACTCCTTAACTATTTCCTTAACAATTAATTAACCAATCACATCAAATCAAATTTAAACAAATATCTATTCAACGATAAACACATTCATTAAATATTTATATTATTCAATAAATATTTAAAATTACAATTTAAAATTCTGGATTGTTACATCCTTCCCTCCTTATAAGGATTCTGTCCCCAAAATCACAACTCAAACAAATCATTCCTCACATTATTCCCTACTTACAAAGATTCTGTCCCCAGAATCGAAGACACATATTAAACAAATAACTCAGGGTAATCTTTCATCATTTTATCTTCGAGTTCCCACGTAGCTTCTGTGACACCCCCAAATCCGGATACTTCAATTTCACAGATTTGGTGTTCACTGTCCAAATAAATTATAACTAACTACCCATAAATAAAGGATATAATTAAACTCAAAAGCTTAAATAATAAATCTCCCATCAAGGGTTACATAATTTCAAGATAAATCCCAGGTCATCTAACCTTTAATACAATTATCAGCGGAAAATTAAAACATAGCCATAATCAAATTTGTTACATAAACTTAATAAATAAAAGGTAAATTTAGAGTTTAGAACATTCATCAACTAAGGATTAGTTGAATTGGTAAAAATCGCTAGACAACTTAGAGTTCGGTACAACAATGTAAGATAGTACAATGATATTGGAGAACGAAGATCAAATGACAATTATTAATAACTGAATAAACAACATTACTTACTTTGAATAAACAAGGTAATCTCATTTGAAATAAAGAAATAAAGATTAACTAACTTGTTCAACAATTAAATGAGAGTTAAAGAATTCGCTTGACAATAAATCATTAAACAAGAGGTTAGGGTTAGAGAATTTGCGTAATAGTGAAAAGTAACCTTGCTGAATAATAAAGTAGCAAAGGTTAGGGAACTTGCCTCTTGCGTAAGCTATACAATTACAATAGATATCAACATCAAAGAATACACTAAGGGTCACAAGACCACGAACTATACTCTAGGTTTTCAAGTATTTCTACTTTAACCTTTAACAGTCTAAAAGATTATAATCATCATCTTTGTCCTAGGTTAACAGGTGTTTCTACTGTAACCTTTAACAGTTTAAACGACTATATGGACCATCATTCCGTACTCCAGGTGATCAGCCCTTTGTACTATGTATTGCGCAAACATTTTAACTCATTACGTATTTCTAAAATAATCCCCTAATAATAGGGTTGTTCATCTCAGCTTAGATCATCAGGTTCCGAACCAAATGAAATTTTGTTGGGAATTAGCTTCCAAGGAATTCTAGATCTTTAGAATGCTCATCAACCAAGTACTGGTTGAATCAGATAGAAACAAATAACTATTCAAGAGTTTGATTATAATATCTTCATGAACAAGGTATATCGATGAATCAATAAGAGCTAGAGTATTACAATTTCTAAATTGATCAAATGTTATCATCGGCTACATGCTTTCAAAATTTGTGTGAGTATATATGCAAACCAAAGGAAGTTTGGTTTGGGTTGACTTCAAGGGAAATTTAGAGTTTAGAACATTCATCAACTAAGGATTAGTTGAATTGGTAAAAATCGCTAGACAACTTAGAGTTCGGTACAATAATTTAAAATAGTACAATGATATTGGAGAACGAAGATCAAACAACAGTTATTAGTAATTGAATAAACAACATTACTGACTTTGAATAAACAAGGTAATCTCGTTTGAAATAAAGAAATAAAGATTAACTATTTTTTAAAGAATAAAATGAGAGTTAAAGAATTCGCATGACAATAAATCGTTAAACAAGAGGTTAGGGTTAGAGAATTTGCATAATAGTGAAAAGCAACCTTGTTGAATAATAAAGTTGCAAAGGTTAGGCAACTTGCCTCTTGCGTAAGCTATACAATTACAATTCACGTACTCCAATATCCTACACATCCCATTAGGAATATCACATCCATTAGCTACATACATTAACCTCATAGATTTATTTCTCATCTTAGTTAAGTTATAATCTTTAGTTTAAGGTCTAACCATATAAATAAACCACATAACACAAAACTGAAACTCACGAACACATTTTAGTGCAATCACGATATCTATTAGACATGTTAACATCCACTTCCAAAATAACACCCAGTTATAGCTAAACTTGTTAATTTAGTACAAGTCTTATGGTACTATATAAATATCAGAAATTTCAAGTGTTAACCTTCATATTACTTATTTACTAATCCTCATTCTCAATAAATCAAAACATGTCATTTTCACAATTTACCAACTTCTAATAACTTTAGAATCACTAACCACATAACACTATGTTGTTTTAACCTTGTCGTTACACGTTTGACACATTAACATAACCTTAGACCAAGTTATAGTGGTGTTACAAAGTCTACTGAAGAAGAGAGCTCCTCTTTGTCTCGGGGCGGGGTATGGCGTAGTTGACTGCATTTTTTGCCTGCTTGCCCGTAGCATTGCTGCAAATTACGTATGAACAATTACAAAATGACATGAACAGTAGCCGACTTTAGCCAAACTAACCCGAATTTCACCCACCAAACAGTGAAATTAACACGTAAAATAAATATCCAACTATCATAAACATGATTGCTAACATATTCAATCACTTAGCACAATTTAACAACAACTAAAACTATTTTAATTTCTCAAAATTCATATTTTTTCATATAAAACTCCATTTTTGATATCTCTTGGAAAAATCATCACTATAATCTCTATATTTGGCCAAATCACTTCATTCCAATTACGTTATGCTCGTTTCTTAATGAACTAACATAATCAAGCATCAATTTGCAGTTTAACATAAGAATTGACCATCAAAATTGGTACTTACCTAAGCCATACAAAGAATACATATATTGTCAAAATTTTCTACTGTCAAAACAAAATTAGCATACAATTCTCGCTTAAACACAAACTCTAATCATCATAAACACATACTCACAATTACAAATTATATATTAATAATTCAACAAATTAAAATCACAAAGCATGAAATTTTATGCCGTAAACACCCATATATAAACATATATACATACATAATATTAAGGTTAAAGAAAATACCTTCAATTGGCTTGTTTATTCTTGTTAAACACTGAAGTTGCTTGGTAATCCTTAGGTTTCCTCTCAATTCTCCAAACTCTCTCTGTAATCCCAACTCTCTCTGTAATCTTATGCTTTGCAAAACCCAAGCCAGTATGCGTAAAACATAAAAATCGATATAACCATAACCCCTATACTAAATATATCAGTTAGAACTAATAAACGTATATGTTATAATTATATTTTATTTATTTTATTTATAATTCAAATATTAAAAGAAATCCAAAAGCCATAAGGCTTTGTTTGGAAAAAAGTCTTTAAAATAAAGACTTAAAATATTTAAGTCTTGTTTGGTCAAAACTAAATTAAACTACTTTAATTTTATTTTAATAAACAATTAAATTTATAATTCATAATCACATACTATTTATTTGGATTTTCATATCCAACATTAAATCAACTAAATTAATTACACATACTATATTTTAAATAGATATTCCACTTAAGTACATATCACAAAATTATATCTTTATTATAATTTTATTTAATAATTTAATATAGCATCTTAATTTATCACATCACAACAACAATATAACATCTCATGTTATCTCACAACATAATAACTATAAATCAAATTAATTTAGAATATTATCTAATAAATATAATTTATAAATATTTACTAACAAAAATCACATATTCATTTTATTTAAGAAATATTTTAAATTACAAAACAACAACTTCATCAATAAAATATTTATTTAATTTAATAAATATTTTAAATTAAAAATAAAATCTTGGATTGTTACATCATTCCCTCCTTATAAGTATTCTGTCCCCAGAATCACAACTCAAACCATCGAATCGTCACATTCTTCCCTCCTTAAAAAGATTCTGTCCCTAGAATCGAAGATACAGACAAAACAAATAACTCATGGTAATTCTTCATCATTTCAATTTCGAGTTCCCACGTAGCATCTTCGACGCTGTGGTTCCTCCATATCACCTTCACAAAAGGTTTTAACTCATTCCTATACACATGATCTTTCTAGTTGCCTACCTAGATAAAAATTTCCTAGTAGCACAACCATAAGGGTTCGTACTTGGTCACATGATTACAGTCGAGCTTGTTCAATCATCTCACCGAAAAATGAAAAATATTACGAATGCGCTCTAACTATACAGGTAAGGCTACCTCAAAACCATCTTTCATCAATGCTTCCTATACTATAACCGTTTTATACCCAATATAGTTCACCACACTGCTCGATATGTAATATACTAACTTTGACATACCAAAAATATCAATATATCTTGCCACAAATAGTAATATCGAAGGCAATATATAACTTTGTGCTTACTAGTTGATTCAATATATAAATTTTATGCAAAACTTCATTTTCAATACCTGGTATTAGCGAAACATAGTCTATTCCTTCTACTTTAAACTATCCTTCAATATCGATTTTGAATTTGACACCCTCATCTTGGAGTTACTCTTCCTTTACCCTATCCAACAAAGTTATAAGGTTTTTTTTTCATCTGAAAAGCTTCTCCTCCGTATTTATTTATTTATTATTTTTTTTATATTTCTATCTCACACTATTTCCCAAAAATAACACCTCTAAATCCTCAGAGCAACCACTAATACCTCTAACTCCGAATCGTGAGTCGGACACCCTTTCTCATAAAATTTTAACTGACGCGATGCGTAAGAAATGACCCTATCGTTCTGCCTAAACACACTTCCTAATACATTGTATGATGTGTCGCTATACAACACAAAGTTTTCTGTATTATCTAGTAGGAACAACATAGGTTCCATACTAAATTCTTCTTCAATCCTTGAAAATTCACTCTATAATTTCCTGCCCATATAAATTCCACCGATTTTCTCGTTAAGTTAGCTACCAATTAGCAATATTTTCTAAATAACTTCTTGACTTCCTCAGAGTCTTAAGGTTTATACACTATCTTTGACAATAACTTATCACCACCTAGTTTAACCACGACAATTCTACACATCAACTTAAAAGGACTCACTAGTCACACTTTCTAATTTTTAGGGAATAGTCTAACTCTTCCTGAAGCGAATCTAGTTTTTGAATAAATTCATGAGGCATAAATTAACAAGTGGCAGTTAAATAACACGCAACCGTATAGATAACTGATTGGAACCATACCTCGCATTGCGTTCTGGATCTTCATATTGGATGATTGTTCAGTTGATCGGCATGGCGGAGTTGACTCTATAATAACCAGTTTGCCACTGCCCCCTTTGCTTCCACTTGTTTTTCCTACCGCTTTCTTTGGGCAACCTCGAGCCAAGTGCTCCTTCGATCCACACGTGAAGCAGGCTCTCTTCCTCAGTCTTGAACAGTTTGGTGCAATGTGATCCTTCGATCCACAATTAAAGCACACCCCTTTTCCCCTCAAACAAACACCTTCGTGTTTCTTTCCGCAGTTGCTACACGCCTCCACCTTCTTCTTTTCCTTCCCTTGCTGATTTTCAGCGTTAATATTATTGTCCCACTTTCTTTTCCGAGCGTTATCGGTATGACAATCACCCACCTTATCATCTTCACTCTTATTTCCCTTCTGCTCTTGATTGTATGCCAGCGTATTACCTTCCCTGTCCACGTCAATCGTTCTCTCCAACCCTGTTGTAAACAAATTTGGTTGAAACATTGAGATTTGATTATCTGACTAAAAAATTGAGTTGATTTGTCGTTGTTCCCACCAACAAATTCACCAATTGTGGGCCTTTGGATTTGTGTTAGCTTCCCTATTGTATGCATTTTCCTTGGGGCTCTATTGACGTTGTTGTATTCTTCTAGGCGGCAACTTACTGTTTAAAACTTGAAATATTAGATCATTGTTCATCCATACATTAACATTTTCAAACTTATCTTAACCACTTATAGATAACACATATTATATCTTAACAAACAATGATAATACTGTATTCATTTATTACATCACCACATCACAAAATAGCCACACTGCTATTTATATTATTTATCCCGAAATAATAAAATTCTAGGATTACTTTATCACATCCCATTATTTAATTCAAAAGTTAGGATCCACATATATTAATTTTCATTTTAATTTATATATCATCTTATTATTTTTCTTGCAATCTACAAGAACATTCCACGTTGTACAACTTTATTGCGCTCTTGCTCCATGATACAAATCGTCAGGAGATTGGAAGATTGAATTCTAAGTTTCATCATTCGCTTCACGCTCTTTGACTTGTCTTCAACACGATCGATGCATTTAGAAGCCTTCACCCATGCGTCTTCAGCTCTCGCAGGCTTTGTTGATTTCTTTCCCCAGTCGTTCTTGTGTAATCTCATTCCCAGCTAATAACTATCCTCTTTAATATTTTGACCGTTCTGACTGAGCTAATATCTGCTCTACATCTGCAAATGGTGTAGTAAGGTCTTGAGTTCCGACATCTTCTTGTGCTAACGTGACTTGGTGCTTTACGGCTACACCTTCTAATTTCACGACCTTCTTTTATAACTCAATGTTATGACCACACACCTCATTGGAGGAATTCCCCCTCCTCCTTCTCATCCTTCACCTTAATCACCCCAACTTTATCCTCTCGTTCAAACTCAAGCCTATACTCAAGGTCTACGACAGAAATCAACGGGTATGGCTTTCCCAATACAAACCATACTCAGACTATACAACTTCTAAGGCTCCTAATCCTTATCAACCTTCATCAATCATTCTGACAACGAAGTTTTAACAACCCCAACACTTGATATGTATAACATATGCTACTCCTAAGTACTCACGAGCACATAAGTCATTAACACACAAGCACATAGAGTTTTTTTTCTCTTCAATGAATTTCCTTTATTCATTCCTTAGAACTCGATAAGAGTTTATCACCTCTATGTTTTTGATCTCCTAAAAGGTTATAGCCTTAGGTTTCCCCACCTAAGGTGTGACGCCCCCAAAATAGGTATACATCACCCATTTTGAGTTGTCAATACATGGTATAGAAACAACTACAACTTTATTATTACAACATATAAACTGTGAGTTTAAATACAAATATTATCTTCTAGACAATATCTATACTCAAATAAATCCTCATCACATTTATTGATACTTTATTTTACAAAAATGGTGAGGACTACTAAACAACTCTCTCTAGAACCTTCATTCCATACCCCGACTCGTACTCGCTATATTCTCGCCTCCTGAGAAGAAAAATGGAACAAAAAGGAAAAGGGTGAGCTCAACTAGCCTAGTAAAGAATATTATGACTAAGATAATATACAAAAAATTATCATTAGTCTTCAACAGGGAAAAATCTAATAGAATACAATAGACAACAAGTTTTTAAATCAATATTCGCAGCGGAAATAATAATTCATTAGAAGAGTTAAGTAGAGAATGCAAACTACTATCTTCTATGTATGAATTTAAAAGTTCATCGTCTATCTTTTATCCTGTAACATCAATCAATATACATCTGGAATCAAATATTCATCTTTGCACTTCTGAGCCAAAGATATTCATCGATTGGTCATGTTCATCTAAACACTGTTCATCTTTGCACCACGGACAAAGATATTCATCGAAATCATTCATCTTTGCACTCTGTGCCAAAGATATTCAATAATATCATCATTTAAGACCGAGGATGATAAAAAATATTTTTCAAGAAACGAATCCAGTGAAACAAAATGACAAGGATTAAGGATTAAGGATTCGTACTTTGTTTTATCCATATCCAAAAATACCTCAAAAATAATCATAGTGGTGTAAAATTCAAGAATGATCAAAACATGGATACAATCAAAGCTAGTATCCACAATAGATATTTTAGACGAAAAAGAAAATTTTCATTTTTCGATGAATAGTGCCGTATTCGTGAATAGTACCGTATATGTGAATAGTAACTCCGACACCAAAAGTTTCAAATTTGATAAAAACTTCAGATCAATATTTCAGCATAATGATATTGAAGAAATAATATCATTACGAAAAATAATAATATCACTTACCTCGAAAGATCAAGACTTCTTCTAATTGAAACAGGATATAAGCTATGACTTAAACTTGACCATCAGTATAGCAATACTCAAAATATACTCAAAATACTCACAAGAATACGCTTGATAATATAGAGAGAGAAAACTTCAGTTTCTGGTGTGATTTTCAATTCTAACCTAAGCACCCTATTTATAGGAAAATGCTTAGAACACTAAAGCAGAAAATTTATTAAAATATTAATTTATTAATTTTTATTCCTACGCCCACATTTAGAGATCTGAATTCAGCCACTTCTAACACATGCAAGACCCACAATAATGACAAAAACGTTTTTGTCATTTTAAATATTTTATACTTCCAAAAATCAATTATTTTGACTTGAAACTTCAATAATTCACAATAAATAGCCCTTTTGTCGGAAAATTGAAAAACACACGACTTTTTATAGGAAATTCAATTCTCTACAACTTTGCGGAAGAAAGTTTTTTGAATTCCAAGCAGAAATTGACCGAAATCCACAAACCAGGCGATTTTACGTGCTATAATAAAATTTCATCAATAAATGGGGTCCACCGAGCATGTTTAACATGTTTTAAACATTTATTGCAACAAAAATACTCTTTCTCCTCGTATACTCATATATCCCACATTCGTTGTAAAAATATCACCATTATTATATTATTAAAATATAATAATATATTTAAATGAATTATTTTATCGAAAAAGATAAAATTTCAATTTTCAACAATTGTCACATTAAAATTTTCTCCATCTATATCAACATAAAATCAATATTTTCCTCATCATATGAATCAATAATTAATTATTCACAAATAATATTACTGTAATCACAATATCGATAACCAAAGCGGGTTCAGGAAAGAGGGCTTTCAATAAGAATTTCTCCTTCATGGCGCACAATTAGGTGACCAAACCTCTCCTAGATGAACTTTCTAGACATTGCCAATAATGTTATCTAATAATATTATTGAGGATAATATGAATTATTGCCGATAATGAAAAATCTTGTGTAATGACAATTATTGAAACAACAACAATATAAAATATCAACGCAGACAATTATTAAATCAATAAAATCTTCGAAGCAAGAATTACTATAACCATTATTGAGTAGTGCCTTCTTACGTAAGAATCAATAATTGGTGCAATACTGTGTGCTCTCTTCGTGTTTTTTAACCAATGAGTATTTTAAGCAGTATTACTTGAATAACAACTACTGGCAGTTATTTTTAAACAACTTATATTTGTCGTTTTCTTCAATCAATCGCTTTAGGGCCCCCACAAAAAAGCTGGCTGGGTCGCATTGCGAATATTCCCCAACATGACAGAGAATATTCCACGACCAAACGAATATTCCGACAACAATGAATATTTTATAACCACTTGCTTATTTTGAAATATTTGCGTATTTTACCCATAACTATCCACATTAATCAAATCAACCCTTACTATTTCAAAATAATAAATAGAGAAAATTAAATTTCATTAATAATAAGTTGGGGTCTTACATAAGGTGCATAACCTAAAGCTCTGATACCAACTTGTGACACCCCCAAATCCGGATACTTTAATTTCACATATTTAGTGTTCACTGTCCAAATAAATTATGACTAACTACCCATAAATAAAGGATATAATTAAACTCAAAAGCTTAAATAATAAATCTCCCATCAAGGGTTACATAATTTCAAGATAAATCCCAGGTCATCTAACCTTTAATACAATTATCAGTGGAAAATTAAAACATAGCCATAATCAAATCTATTACATAAACTTCATAAACAAAAGGTAAATTAAACATCGTCGTCTAATCAAGCACTTTGTCCTTGCCCTTGCTTGAAGAAAGCTCTTCAAACTTCTTAACATCATCTGCATTGTTTGGTGCAAGAGTGAGCAAACAATTGCTCACAAGAAGAATAATATACAATAACATTTTATGAATGACAATAATTGAACTTTCAATGGTAAAATTCTTTTACCGGAACGATAAATTTTAATTAAAAAGCTATGAGTTCAAAGGAATAATTAACGTTTTAGTTAACAATAGATATCAACATCAAAGAATACACTGAGGGTCACAAGACCACGAACTATGCTCTAGGTTTTCAAGTATTTCTACTTTAACCTTTAACAGTCTAAGAGATTATAATCATCATCTTTGTCCTAGGTTAACAGGTGTTTCTACTGTAACCTTTAACAGTCTAAACGACTATATGGACCATCATTCCGTACTCCAGGTGATCAGCCCTTTGTACTATGTATTGCGCAAACATTTTAACTCATTACGTATTTCTAAAATAATCCCCTAATAATAGGGTTGTTCATCTCAGCTTAGATCATCAGGTTCCGAACCAAATGAAATTTGGTTGGGAATTAGCTTCCAAGAAATTCTATATCTTTAGAATGCTCATCAACCAAGTACTGATTGAATCAGAAAGAAATAAATAACTATTCAGGAGTCTTAAGGTTTATGCACTATCTTTGACAATAACTTATCACCACCTGGTTTAACCACGACAATTCTACACATCAACTTAAAAGGACTCACCATTCACACTTTCTAATTTTTAGGGAATAGTCTAACTCTTCCCGAAGCGAATCTAGTTTTTGAATAAATTCATCAGGCATAAATTAACAAGTGGCAGTTAAATAACACGCAACCGTATAGATAACTGATCGGAACCATACCTCGCATTGCGTTTTGGATCTTTATGTTGGATGATTGTTCAGTTGATCGACACGGCGGAGTTGACTCTATAATAACCAGTTTGCCACTGTCCCTATGCTTCCACTTGCTTTTCCAACCGCTTTCTTTGGGCAACCTCGAGCTAAGTGCTCCTTCGATCCACACGTGAAACAGGCTCTCTTCCCTCGGTCTTGAACATTTTGGTGCAATGTGATCCTTTGATCCACAATTAAAGCACACCCCTTTTCCCCTCAAACAAACACCTTCATGTTTCTTTCCGTAGTTGCTACACGCCTCCACCTTCTTCTTTTCCTTCCCTTGCTGATTTTCAACGTTAATATTATTGTCCCACTTTCTTTCCGAGCGGCGTTCTGGGGTATGACTATCACCCACCTTATCATCTTCACTCTTCTTTCCCTTCTGCTCTTGATTGTATGTCAGCGTATTACCTTCCCCGTCTACGTCAATCGTTCTCTCCAACCCTGTTGTAAACGAATTTGGTTGAAACATCGAGATTTGATTATACAACTAAAAATTCAGTTGATTTGTCAGTGTTCCCACCAACAAATTCACCAATTGTGCCACTGGATTTGTGTTAGCTTCCCTATTGTATGCATTTTCCTTGGGGCTCTATTGACGTTGTTGTCTTCTTCTAGGCGGCATCTTACTGTTTAAAACTTGAACTATTAGATCATTGTTCATCCATACATTAACATTTTCAAACTTATCTTAACCACTTATAGATAACACATATTATATCTTAACAAACAATGATAATACTTTATTCATTTATTACATCACCACATCACAAAATAGCCACACTGCTATTTATATTATTTATCCTGAAATAATAAAATTCTAGGATTACTTTATCACATCCCATTATTTAATTCAAAAGTTAGGATCCACATCTATTAATTTTCATTATAATTTATATATCATCTTATTATTTTTCTTGCAATCTACAAGAACATTCCACGTTGTACAACTTTATTGCGCTCTTGCTCCATGATACGAATCGTTAGGAGATTGGAAGATTGAATTCTAAGTTTCATCATTCGCTTCACGCTCTTTGACTTGTCTTCAACACGATCTATGCATTTAGAAGCCTTCACCCATGCGTCTTTAGCTCTCGCAGGCTTTGTTGATTTCTTTCCCCAGTCATTCCTGCGCAATCTCATTCCCAGTTAATAACTATCCTCTTTAATATTTTGACCGTTCTGACTGAGCTAATATCCGCTCTACATCTGCAAATGGTGTAGTAAGGTCTTGAGTCGCGACATCTTCTTGTGCTAACGTGACTTGGTGCTTTACGGCTACACCTTCTAATTTCTCGACCTTCTTTTATAACTCAATGTTATGACCACATACCTCAGTGGAGGAATTCCCCCTCCTCCTTCTCATCCTTCACCTTAATCACCCCAACTTTATCCTCTCGTTCAAACTCAAGCCTATACTCAAGGTCTACGACAGAAATCAACGGGTATGGCTTTCCCAATACAAACCATACTCAGACTATACAACTTCTAAGGCTCCTAATCCTTATCATCCTTCATCAATCATTCTGACAACGAAGTTTTAACAATCCCAACACTTGATATGTATAACATATGCTACTCCTAAGTACTCACGAGCACATAAGTCATTAACACACAAGCACATAGAGTTTTTTTTTTCTTCAATGAATTTCCTTTATTCATTCCTTAGAACTCGATAAGAGTTTATCACCTCTATGTTTTTGATCTCCTAAAAGGTTATAGCCTTAGGTTTCCCCACCAAAGGTTCATAACCTAAAGCTCTGATACCAACTTGTGACACCCCCAAATCCGGATACTTCAATTTCACAGATTTGGTGTTCACTGTCCAAATAAATTATAACTAACTACCCATAAATAAAGGATATAATTAAACTCAAAAGCTTAAATAATAAATCTCCCATCAATGGTTACATAATTTCAAGATAAATCCCAGGCCATCTAACCTTTAATACAATTATCAGCGGAAAATTAAAACATAGCCATAATCAAATCTATTACATAAACTTCATAAATAAATGGTAAATTAAACATCTCCGTCTAATCAAGCACTTTGTCCTTGCCCTTGCTTGAAGAAAGCTCTTCAAACTTCTTAACTTCATCTACATTGTTTGGTGCAAGAGTGAGCAAACAATTGCTCACAAGAAGAATAATATACAATAACATTTTATGAATGACAATAATTGAACTTTCAATGGTAAAATTCTTTTACCGGAACGATAAATTTTAATTCAAAAGCTATGAGTTCAAAGGAATAATGAACGTTTAAGTTAACAATAGATATCAACATCAAAGAATACACAGAGGGTCACAAGACCACGAACTATACTCTAGGTTTTCAAGTATTTCTACTTTAACCTTTAACAGTCTAAAAGATTATAATCATCATCTTTGTCCTAGGTTAACGTGTGTTTTCTTTGTAACCTTTAATGATCTAAATGACTATATGGACCATCATTTAGTACTCCGGTGATCAGCCCTTTGTACTATGTATTATGTGAAACATTTTAACTCATTACGTATTTCTAAAATAATCCCCTAATAATAGGGTTGTTCATCTCAGCTTAGATCATCAGGTTCCGAACCAAATGAAATTTGGTTGGGAATTAGCTTCCAAGGAATTCTAGATCTTTAGAATGCTCATCAACCAAGTACTGGTTGAATCAGATAGAAACAAATAACTATTCAAGAGTTTGATTATAATATCTTCATGAACAAGGTATATCGATGAATCAATAAGAGCTAGAGTATTACAATTTCTAAATTGATCAAATGTTATCATCGGCGACATGCTTTCAAAATTTTTGTGAGTATATATACAAACCAAAGGAAGTTTGGTTTGGGTTGACTTCAAGGGAAATTTAGAGTTTAGAACATTCATCAACTAAGGATTAGTTGAATTGGTAAAAATCGCTAGACAACTTAGAGTTCGGTACAATAATTTAAAATAGTACAATGATATTGGAGAACGAAGATCAAACAACAGTTATTAGTAACTGAATAAACAAGGTAATCTCGTTTGAAATAAAGAAATAAAGATTAACTAACTTGTTCAACAATAAAATGATAGTTAAAGAATTCGCATGACAATAAATCGTTAAACAAGAGGTTAGGGTTAGAGAATTTGCATAATAGTGAAAAGTTACCTTGTTGAATAATAAAGTAGCAAAGGTTAGGCAACTTGCCTCTTGCGTAAGCTATACAATTACAATTCACGTACTCCAATATCCTACACATCCCATTAGGAATATCACATCCATTAGCTACATACATTAACCTCATAGATTTATTTCTCATCTTAGTTAAGTTATAACCTTTAGTTTAAGGTCTAACCATATAAATAAACCACATAACACAAAACTGAAACTCACGAACACATTTTAGTGCAATCACGATATCTATTAGACATGTTAACATCCACTTCCAAAATAACACCCAGTTATAGCTAAACTTGTTAATTTAGTACAAGTCTTATGGTACTATATAAATATCAGAAATTTCAAGTGTTAACCTTCATAATACTTATTTACTAATCCTCATTCTCAATAAATCACAACATGTCATTTTCACAGTTTACCAACTTCTTATAACTTTAGAATCACTAACCACATAACACTATGTTGTTTTAACCTTGTCGTTACACGTTTGACACATTAACATAACCTTAGACCAAGTTATAGTGGTGTTACAAAGTCTGCAATGACGACGAAGCCTCCTTGTCTCGAGATGGGGTACGGGCGAAAAGTGCTATATAGTTAACTTACAGGGACCGTAGCATTACAGATTTTTTTCCTAGCACATCAGTAATTAAACAGGCATACGTATGCATGCATATAAAAATGACATGAATAGTAGCCGACTTTAGCCCAACTAACACGAATTTCACCCACCAAACTGTGAAATTAACACGTAAAATAAATATCCAACTATCATAAATATGATTGGTAACATATTCAATCACTTAGCACAATTTAACAACAACTAAAACTATTTTAATTTCTCAAAATTCATATTTTTCATATAAAACTCCATTTTTGATATTTCTTGCAAAAATCATCACTGTAATCTCTGTACTTGGCCAAATCACTTCATTCCAATTACGTTATGCTCGTTTCTTAATGAACTAACATAATCAAGCTTCAATTTGCAGTTTAACATAAGAATTGACCATCAAAATTGGTACTTACCTAAACCATACAAAGAATACATATACTGTCAAAATTTTCTACTGTCAAAACAAAATTAGCATACAATTCTCGCTTAAACACAAACTCTAATCATAATAAACATATACTCACAATTACCAATTATATAGCAATAATTCAACAAATTAAAATCACAAAGCATGAAATTTTATGCCGTAAACACCCATATATAAACATATATACATACATAATATTTAGGTTAAAGAAAATACCTTCAATTGGCTTGTTAATTCTTGTTAAACACTGAAGTTGCTTGGTAATCCTTAGGTTTCCTCTCAATTCTCCTAACTCTCTCTGTAATCCCAACTCTCTCTGTAATCTTATGCTTTGCAAAACCCAAGCCAGTATGCGTAAAACATAAAAACCGATATGACCATAATCCCTATACTAAATATATCAGTTAGAACTAATAAACGTATATGTAATAATTATATTTTATTTATTTTATTTATAATTCAAATATTAAAAGAAATCCAAAAGCCATAAGGCTTTGTTTGACAAAAAGTCTTTAAAATAAAGACTTAATATATTTAAGTCTTGTTTGGTCAAAACTAAATTAAACTACTTTAATTTTATTTTAATAAACAATTAAATTTATAATTCATAATCACATACTATTTATTTGGATTTTCATATCCAACATTAAATCAACTAAATTAATTACACATACTATATTTTAAATAGATATTCCACTTAAGTACATATCACAAAATTATATCTTTATTATAATTTTATTTAATAATTTAATATAGCATCTTAATTTATCACATCACAACAATAATATAACATCTCATGTTATCTCACAACATAATAACTATAAATCAAATTAATTTAGAATATTATCTAATAAATATAATTTATAAATATTTACTAACAAAATCACATATTCATTTAATTTAAGAAATATTTTAAATTACAAAACAACAACTTCATCAATAAAATATTTATTTAATTTAATAAATATTTTAAATTAAAATAAAATCTTGGATTGTTACATCATTCCCTCCTTATAAGTATTCTCATCCCCGTAATCACAACTCAAACCATCGAATCGTCACATTCTTCCCTCCTTAAAAAGATTCTGTCCCTAGAATCGAAGATACAGACAAAACAAATAACTCATGGTAATTCTTCATCATTTCAATTTCGAGTTCCCACGTAGCATCTTCAACGCTGTGGTTCCTCCATATCACCTTCACAAAAGGTTTTAACTCATTCCTATACACATGATCTTTCTAGTTGACTACCTAGATAAAAATTTCCTAGAAGCACAACCATAACGGTTCGTACTTGGTCACATGATTACAGTCGAGCTTGTTCGATCATCTCACCGAAAAATGAAAAATATTACGAATGCGCTCTAACTATATAGGTAAGGCTACCTCAAAACCATCTTTCATCAATGCTTCCTATACTATAACCGTTTTATACCCAATGTAGTTCACCACACTGCTCGATATGTAATATACTAACTTTGACATACCAAAAATATCAATATATCTTGCCACAAATAGTAATATCGAAGGCAATATATAACTTTGTGCTTACTAGTTGATTCAATATATAAATTTTATGCAAAACTTCATTTTCAATACCTGGTATTAGCGAAACATAGTCTATTCCTTCTACTTTAAACTATCCTTCAATATCGATTTTGAATTTGACACCCTCATCTTGGAGTTACTCTTCCTTTACCCTATCCAACAAAGTTATAAGGTTTTTTTTTCATCTGAAAAGCTTCTCCTCCGTATTTATTTATTTATTATTTTTTTTATATTTCTATCTCACACTATTTCCCAAAAATAACACCTCTAAATCCTCAGAGCAACCACTAATACCTCTAACTCCGAATCGTGAGTCGGACACCCTTTCTCATAAAATTTTAACTGACGCGATGCGTAAGAAATGATACAATAGATTACGCTTTAAACACACTTCCTAATACATTGTATGATGTGTCGCTATACAACACAAAGTTTTCTGTATTATCTAGTAGGAACAACATAGGTTCCATACTAAATTCTTCTTCAATCCTTGAAAATTCACTCTATAATTTCCTGCCCATATAAATTCCACCGATTTTCTCGTTAAGTTAGCTACCAATTAGCAATATTTTCTAAATAACTTCTTGACTTCCTCAGAGTCTTAAGGTTTATGCACTATCTTTGACAATAACTTATCACCACCTGGTTTAACCACGACAATTCTACACATCAACTTAAAAGGACTCACTATTCACACTTTCTAATTTTTATGGAATAGTCTAACTCTTCCTGAAGTGAATCTAGTTTTTGAATAAATTCATCAGGCATAAATTAACAAGTGGCAGTTAAATAACACGCAACCGTATAGATAACTGATCGGAACCATACCTCGTATTGCGTTCTGGATCTTTATGTTGGATGATTGTTCAGTTGATCGGCACGGCGGAGTTGACTCTATAATAACCAGTTTGCCACTGCCCCCTTTGCTTCCACTTGCTTTTCCTACCGCTTTCTTTGGGCAACCTCGAGCCAAGTGCTCCTTCGATCCACACGTGAAGCAGGCTCTCTTCCTCGGTCTTGAACATTTTGGTGCAATGTGATCCTTCGATCCACAATTAAAGCACACCCCTTTTCCCCTCAAACAAACACCTTCGTGTTTCTTTCCGCAGTTGCTACACGCCTCCACCTTCTTCTTTTCCTTCCTTGCGATTTTCAAATAATAATATTATTGTCCCACTTTCTTTTCCGAGCGTTACCGGTATGACTATCACCCACCTTATCATCTTCACTCTTCTTTCTCTTCTGCTCTTGATTGTATGTCAGCGTATTACCTTTCCCGTCTACGTCAATCGTTCTCTCCAACCCTATTGTAAACGAATTTGGTTGAAACATCGATATTTGATTATACAACTAAAAATTCAGTTGATTTGTCAGTGTTCCCACCAACAAATTCACCAATTGTGGCACTTGATTTGTGTTAGCTTCCCTATTGTATGCATTTTCCTTGGGGCTCTATTGACGTTGTTGTCTTCTTCTAGGCGGCATCTTACTGTTTAAAACTTGAACTATTAGATCATTGTTCATCCATACATTAACATTTTCAAACTTATCTTAACCACTTATAGATAACACATATTATATCTTAACAAACAATGATAATACTTTATTCATTTATTACATCACCACATCACAAAAAAGCCGCACTGCTATTTATATTATTTATCCCGAAATAATAAAATTCTAGGATTACTTTATCACATCCCATTATTTAATTCAAAAGTTAGGATCCACATCTATTAATTTTCATTATAATATATATATCATCTTATTATTTTTCTTGCAATCTACAAGAACATTCCACGTTGTACAACTTTATTGCGCTCTTGCTCCATGATACAAATCGTCAGGAGATTGGAAGATTGAATTCTAAGTTTCATCATTCGCTTCACGCTCTTTGACTTGTCTTCAACACAATCTATGGATTTAGAAGCCTTCACCCATGCGTCTTCAGCTCTCGCAGGCTTTATTGATTTCTTTCCCCGATCATTCCTCACATAATCTCATTCCCGACTAATAACTATCCTCTTTAATATTTTGGACAGATTCGATCGAGCTAATATCCGCTCTACATCTGCAAATGTTGTAGTAAGGTCTTGAGTCGCGACATCTTCTTGTGCTAACGTGACTTGGTGCTTTACGGCTACACCTTCTAATTTCTCGACCTTCTTTTATAACTCAATGTTATGACCACACACCTCATTGGAGGAATTCCCCCTCCTCCTTCTCATCCTTCACCTTAATCACCCCAACTTTATCCTCTCGTTCAAACTCAAGCCTATACTCAAGGTCTACGACAGAAATCAACGGGTATGGCTTTCCCAATACAAACCATACTCAGACTATAAAACTTCTAAGGCTCCTAATCCTTATCATCCTTCATCAATCATTCTGACAATGAAGTTTTAACAACCCCAACACTTGATATGTATAACACATGCTACTCCTAAGTACTCATGAGCACATAAGTCATTAACACACAAGCACATAGAGTTTTTTTTCTCTTCAATGAATTTCCTTTATTCATTCCTTAGAACTCGATAATTTGTGTTTCCCCCTTTGTAATGATGCCCCAATTTGGAAGAATTTGTGAAGAAAAGGAATTAGAATTAGTGTGGGAGTGTATTGCTTGTACGTAGAAGGTGTAATGACCGTTAATTTTAAACTCCTTATTTAATTAAATATGGGATTTGATTTTTATGAGTTAATTTTGTGAGTCTATTTAAACCTTATGTGGTTATGTGAATTTATGAAATGATTAAAGGGAGTCACTAATAGTTTATTTAAATTAGTGGACTAACCCTAAGACTTTAATATCAAGGAATTGATAGGATTATTAATAATTAAATATTCAATGTATTTGAATATAGTGGCGTAATTTGAACATATGGATTAATTGCAACTAAATGGATAATGTGTTGATTTTTGATTATTATGAATAAATAATAATTAATGAGTAAGAGGTTAATAAATATTATAAAATTATATTTACTTGATTAATATGTGCAAGCATGCAAGATAGTAAACCTTTATTATATGGCGTTAACTATATATTTTATATATAGTACGGTGACACATTAATATACCTATATATTATATATTTAGACTATATAGTAAGAGTTATTGCATTTATATGAATTGCATAATAATATTGTTTATGTGACATGAAGTGTATGGGTAAACATTCTTGTATACCATATTGAAATATAATAAGATCAATTATTAATTAATAATGATTTCATTAAGTTATTATGTGAGACCCCGAATTTTATGAAATAAAAGTATTCAATTTTTTCTATTTTGGTAAATAGTTAAATTGATAAAAGTTTAAAGTTAAGGGTAATATGTGAATTTTTTTTGCAAAGTAAGCAAGTTGATATAAAATATTCTTTTTGTCGGGGAATGTCCGTACGACGGTACAATCATTGGTGGACCCCGCAACGGAATTATTGTCGGATGGAGAAAATGACAAAAATATTTTTATGAGAATAACGGTGGAAGTTTTACCGTTAAAATTGTTGAACTACTCGGTAGTAAAATAAAGAATATGTCTGGCGTGGTTGCATAGTAGTAGCTACCGGTATTGATTATTGATGTTTACGTGATAAGTAACTTCGCTTTTATTTTATTAGTATTATTAATGGAATAAAATAGAAAAGCTTTTATATAAAATGAATACTTTTATAAAGTTATTTTATAAATAGAATATATTATATTCTATTATGCATAGTGTTTTGCATAGTAAAATCTTTTTATATAAAATAGAATATTTTTATAAAGTTATTCTATAAATAGAATATATTATATTTTATTATACATAGTATTGCATAAGTGCACTGTATAGTATTTTGCATAGTAAAATCTTTTATATAAATGTAATACTTTTATAAAGTTATTCGTTTTATTAGATTATAAATAGAATATATTATTTTTTATTTAAAAGATTTTGCTTTAAATATGGACCGTCCGATTAAAAGTAAATCAACTGGACCATTCATGAATTAGTTACTATGCAGTCCATTCTTCTATAAATAGAAGCTCATTCCTTCATTATTTCTTACGAATTCACTGAAACTCTAGAGAGAGAAACTATAGAGAGAGTTCTTCTTCTATAGTCTTGAGCGTATTTCTTTAGAGTTTAAGAAAGCTTTGAGCGTAGTGCAAGTTTTCTTCGAGTATATCCTCGCCCTACCAGACTGAATACTCTTCTTTCAAAGGTAAGGTATATTATTTGTTGTACTCGTAAGGGATATTATTTGTTGTACTCGTAAGGGATATTATTTGTTGTACTCGTTAGGGGTATTCCTTCTTTCTTATTGGTGAAATTCTTTTCTTATTCCATTCTTTATTATTCTATTAGAATAACCTGTATACGCTGGCTACCCTATACTTGGTGAAATTCTTCTGTTATTCCATTCTTTATTATTATGCCGTAATATCTCGTCATGCGTGCTTTTACGCGTTGGACTGGTTCCATTATTTATTATTCGTCGTAATATCGTCTCAGTGCATTTATGCTGGGATTCGGTTCCATTATTTATTATTCATTGAGAATAACTTTTATGGTCTTTGTCTATTTTATGCATAGTGAATTCTTTTGTTATTCCATTCTTTATTATTCTGTTGGAATAACCTGTCTATGTGGATTATCACATGCATGGTGAAGGATCCTTTGTATTCATTCCTTATTAAATTGTGGAAATGATCTATTTACGTGGATTATGATGAAAGTCATAATAAAAGTATTGGACTGATAAAAATCATGGGTATATGTAGTATTAGTAAGTGTTATGATGAGTTATGTTGGTTATTATGTGAAATCATGAAAGTTTCTTAGAAATCACAAAGGGTTGAAAATCAGATTTTGGTAAAAATGGAGTATGAAATTCAATTGACCATATCTCTTATTATATTTCAAATTTTTGAGTGTGGTCAAGTTCTAGAGTTAGATCTATGAGTTTTCTAACTTATCCAAGTGGAATCACTGGAAAAGGTGCTGTAGATTTTCGTGTGGACTGATTTTAGCAAAGGAGTCAAAAACCGAAATTTCCAAAAAGGCTACTGTCCAAAATTTTAAAAGGGAATTTTCGGCCGCTTAAATTGTGAGAAATATTCTGGCCTTTTGGGACATGAAAATATATGCTATAAAGTACCTCCTGTCCAAAAATGAGCTCATTTCGACTTAAAATCAGCAAGTTATGACCATTTCAATATTTAGGTTTTTCCGACGAAAAATGCTATAACCAGAGTTCTATAACTCCGGTGACCATGAAATTTAAACTGGAAGCTCACGTTAACATGTGTAAGATCCTGCCAAGATTTGGGAATTTCTGGAGTTAACGTTGAGGTAGCTAATTTCTTAAGGAATTAATTAGAAATTCATTTCTGAAAAATAGTAAATGAATTTTAAAAATTCCGAGAAAAATATATGTTTAATATAGGACTATATCCTGCTTAATCCCAGAAAAGAATAATTTTTGGGACTAATCTGGTATTTTTCATGAAAATGGTTTAGTTACGAACATATGAATTAAATATGTTATGTGAAGTAGAAAAATTGGTAAATAGGATTTTATGGCTTGAAAACCCTATATAAAGTATATGCAGATTTTTGATGAGTAATTTGATTATTGTTGATGAAATCTTATGAGTATGGCATTTTTGAATGATTAAATGTATTATTTGGAAAAATGTAAACAATTAAATTAAATTGTTTATAAGTTTAAGGAGTGATTAAAATATTGTTATAATATTAACAATATTAGATTATGACTTTATTAAGTGATTGATAATGTTTGGATAAATTTAAAATCTTTAATATTTATCCTTGATTTAGTTTGACTAATGCTTATAATATTGTCATTATCCTCGTGCTTATATTATGTTGAAAGTCATCTGTGGCCTGTAGTGCATAAATGGACTTGGTATGATTATGACCAGGGATTATTAGGTATAATCATGACCGTAATATTACAAATGATATGGAAAAAGTCCTCATTGGCCCGTAGTGCATTGATGGACAGTTTTTGGTATGATTATGACTATGGATTCTTTTCGGCCAAGGGTGCAAAGATGAATTGTTTTATGGCATGATCGGGACCATTGATGAAAATACGATTATCTTTGGCCCGTAGTGCATGGATAATTCGTCGTCGTGATACTAAAGAATATCCTTGGCCTGTAGTACAGGGATGATTCGATGATGTGGATTAATTATTGAGCTGAGTCTCAGCAATGAAATATTAATTCATGGATGTGATAATAAACAATATCCTTGTCCTTAGTGCAGTGATAATTTGATGATGTGGATTAATTATTGAGCTGAGTCTCAGCAATGAAATATTAATTCATGGATGTGATAATAATGAATATCTTTGGCCGTAGTGCAAAGATGATTTAATGATTACGAGCAAGAATTGTGATTTGGTATAACCATAATTTTTGATGTTTCAGGTGAAGATAGGTGATGAAAATTATCTCCGTTCTAGGTGCGAAAAGGAATCAGAATCACAATTATGATTATGAGTTATTCATATGATTGTGCACATGAATTGTTGATTTATGTTATAGGGATAGAATATTATTTGTGGACTTTTAACATGGAGAAGATAATAGACCTGATGGTCTATTTGACTCTTTTAATTGATTGCTCATTCCGCTGCAACTATGGTTGAAAAGTTTTATCATCTACCATATGTACTAAATCTCTGAGTTATTATTAATGAAAGCTATTGATAATGAAATTATCTTTAGTCATGATATTCTTTACTAGGCTAGTTGTGCTCACCCTTTTGCTTCATAATTCCATTCAAGTAATAAGAGTGTAGCTGGGTCAAGCGGGGATAACAGGGGAATAGAACGATGGTCTATATCTATTGAGGTTCTCCCTAAATAGTATGGAAATAACTTTGTTGAGAACTTTAGATAAGTTGTCGTATTGTATACGTCATTTGATATTTAATTTTGGTGAACCGAATAGGGTGAGGTGAACCTAACTTTTGAAGGGTGTTTTGCCACTATAATACATGATGTCTAATGACATACAACCTCGTGTTATCATAAGATATGGTTATGCACATCCACTTGCTGAGTATATCTACGAGCACTACCTATATGATATTGTAGTATATTTGAGATATAATTTTCACTTGGAGACAACAAAGATAATTATATGTCAAGAGAAGACTCACCATTGGAAAGAAGATGATAGTAATCTTCTTATTTTTCTTTGGAGACTTTTGGGTCAACCAAGGATAATTCTGTGGACATATGATATCTATCATAACCTAGACTCATGGCCTCCCATGTACGAAGGTTTCCTTGAGCACTTCCCAAAGATTTTAATTCCTAAAACAGTGTTTGACTATACTTTTATGTAAAGTATCATTGTAAGGTTGTGGTCGAGGTATCATGAGAGTTACATACATTTGTATTAAAAATCATAGTTAACTGTGGTAGTATTCTATACGACAACTCAACAGTTGTATAAATGAAGTTGTATTTGAATTTGTACCATGTATCTAGCGACTCAAAATGGGTGATGTATACCTAATGTTGGGGGCGTCACATTTGGTATCAGAGCTTAGGGATATGGTCGCTGGCGGAGATAAGAGTCTAGAACTAGGAGGGGAGAGAAGATTTATATACTTCGTTAGTGTGTGACTTACCTAAGCTGAAATTGTTTACTTGATAAGTTGATAAATTGTGATATGTCAATTAACCTTTTTTTTGAAGATATATTCTAGAATGATATCTGAAATACAGGAGATGAGCAATGGAAAAATGAGGATATAACTGGGAAGGTACAATCCGAAAAGAAAACAAGGTATTCTCATCTCTTCGAATATCAGGTATATACGTAAATTTCGAGGGCGAAATTTCTTAAGGAGGGGAGATTGTGAGACCCCGAATTTTATGAAATAAAAGTATTCAATTTTTTCTATTTTGGTAAATAGTAAAATTGATAAAAGTTTAAAGTTAAGGGTAATATGTGAATTTTTTTTTGCAAAGTAAGCAAGTTGATATAAAATATTCTTTTAGTCGGGGAATATCCGCACGATGCATTGACAACAATCATTAGTGGACCCTACGGAATTATTGTTGGATGGAGAAAATGACAAAAATATTTTATGAGAATAACGGCGGAAGTTTTACCGTTAAAGCTGTTGAACTACTCGATATAGTAAAAATACGATGTCTGGCGTGGTTGCACGTAGTACACGTGGTATTGATTATTGATGTTTACGTGATAAGTCACTTTCAGTTTTGTTTTATTAGTATTATTAATGTAATAAAATGGAAAAGCTTTTTATATAAAAGCAGAATACTTTTATAAAGTTATTCTATAAATAGAATATATTATATTCTATTATGCATAGTATTTTGCATAGTAAAATCTTTTTATATAAAATAGAATACTTTTATAAAGTTATTCTATAAATAGAATATATTATATTTTATTATGCATAGTGTTGCATAGTGCCTGCATAGTATTTTGTATAGTAAAATCTTTTTATATAAAACAGAATACTTTTATAAAGTTATTTGTTTTATTAGATTATAAATAGAATATATTATATTTTATTTAAAAGATTGTGCTTTAAATATGGATCGTCCAGATTAAAAGTAAATCAATCTGGACCGTTCATGAATTAGTTACTATGCAGTCCATTCTTCTATAAATAGAAGCTCATTCCTTCATTATTTCTTACGAATTCACTGAAACTCTAGAGAGAGAAGCTATAGAGAGAGTTTTTTTTCAATAGTCTTGAGCGTATTTCTTTAGAGTTTAAGAAATCTTTGAGCGTAGTGCAAGTTTTCTTCGAGTATATCCTCGCCCTACCAGTCGAAATACTCTTCTTTCAAAGGTAAGGGATATTATTTGTTGTACTCGTAAAGGATATTATTTATTGTACTCGTAAGGGATATTATTTGTTGTACTCATAAGGAATATTATTTGTTGTACTCATAAGGGATATTATTTGTTGTACTCGTTAGGGGTATTCCTTTTTTTCTATTGGTGAAATTATTTTGTTATTCCATTCTTTATTATTCTGTTGGAATAACCTGTATACGTGGGCTACCCTATACTTGGTGAAATTCTTCTGTTATTCCATTCTTTATTAATATGTCGGAATATCCTATCTGTGCGTTTACGCCGGACCTGGTTCGATTATTTATTATTCTGTCGGAATATCCTGTCTGTGCGTTTATGCCGTACCTGGTTCCATTATTTATTATTCTATTGAGAATAACCTATCTGTGCGGCCTATCGCATGCATGGTGAAGTATTTTGTTATTCCATTCTTTATTATTCTGTTGGAATAACCTGTCTATGTGGATTATCACATGCATGATGAAGGATCCTTTGTATTCATTCCTTATTAAATTGTGGAAATGATCTGTTTACGTAGATTATGATGAAAGTCATAATAAAAGCATTGGACTGATAAAAATCATGGGTATATGTAGTATTAGTAAGTGTTATGATGAGTTATGTTGGTTATTATGTGAAATCATGAAAGTTTCTTAGAAATCACAAAGGGTTGAAAATCAGATTTTGGTAAAAATGGAGTATGAAATTCAATTGACCATATCTCTTATTATATTTCAAATTTTTGAGTGTGGTCAAGTTCTAGAGTTAGATCTATGAATTTCCTAACTTATCCAAGTGGAATCACTAGAAAAAGTGTTGTAGATTTTTGTTTGGACTGATTTTAGCAAAGGAGTCAAAAATCAAAATTTCCAAAAAGGATACTATCCAAATCTTTAAAAGGGCATTTTTGGCCACTTAAATTGTGAGAAATATTCTGGCCTTTTGGGACATGAAAATATATGGTATAAAGTACCTCCTGTCTAAAAATGAGCTCATTCTGACTTAAAATGAGCAAGTTATGACCATTTCAATATTTAGGTTTTTCCGACGAAAAATGCTATAACCGGAGTTCTATAACTCCGATGACCATGAAATTTAAACTGGAAGCTCACGTTAATATGTGTAAGATCCTTCCAAGATTTGGGAATTTCTGGAGTTAACGTTGAGGTAGCTAATTTCTTAAGGAATTAATTAGAAATTGATTTCTGAAAAATAGTAAATGAATTTTAAAAATTCTGAGAAAAATATATGTTCAATATGGGACTATATTATGCTTAATCCCAAAAAAGAATAATTTTTGGGTCTGATTTGATATTTTTCATGAAAATAGTTTAGTTACGAACATATGAATTAAATATGTTATGTGAAGTTAAAAAATTGGTAAATAGGATTTTATGGCTTGAAAATCCTATATAAGGTATATGCAGATTTTTGATGAGTAATTTGATTATTGTTGATGAAATCTTATGAGTATGGTATTTTTGAATGATTAAATGTATTATTTGAAAAAATGTAAACAATTAAATTAAATTGTTTATAAGTTTAAG